>JABFPB010001580.1:0-24403 GCA_022817645.1 Ceratoteleas bidentatus | reverse complement strand
TCTCAACGTTTCTCGAAACCTTGTCGTAATGTAGCCCAAACGTTTCACAAACGCGACACTTTTTTTATTTTTAAAAATTTGTACGATTATTGAAAGGTTACCTGAACGTTTATAGATCGTTTCGAAACGTTTACACTCTTAAAAAAAGATATCACTGGGAATCGAACTCAAGCCACTAAAGTGCCAAGAGGACTCCTTGCCACTGAGCCACGAGACTTATATGTAAAGGCTTTCTTGTTGATATCTCTCAGCGTACGTTTCCACAAACGTTTAGAACGTTCTAGCAACTTTGTTGGCGGAAATTTGAACGTTGTCTAAACGTTTACAGAACGTTCGGAACGTTCCAGGAACTTTCACACAACCGCAGTAGAAACCTTCAACAAACGTTTGTTTAACTTTCGATTCCGTTGGGGGTTAGGCTCTTGTGTAGGTTTTGGCTACTTTTATTAAAAATATACCACACAAAGTATTAAGATATTGTCGAAAAACTGATATATTGTAGAGAAAGCGTTGTCACTGTAAAGAAAAAATATTGATACGATATAAATAAAAGAAATTTTCATACGTAAATGTACAGTTTGTATTGCTCACAATGTGTTAGACAGAGAAACTGTACCGCTTGGGTAAAATTGTTACTAAAGTTGCAAATTACCTTGGTAAAAAAATACACGAAATGAACCACTGAACTTAATGAGACACGAAAATCGAATTGATGAAATTTCCTACAGTTTTGGCCGATTGATTTGAATTTTAAAATATTTTACTATTTAGTTGCTAATTTGGCTGCTATAATACTCTTAAGGGGAGGTGACATAAAAAATTGATAAAAAATGCAAGGAAATTATTCAAGGAGTAATTGCGAATTTTGAAGCTTTGAAATATCCTCTTTCACGGGATGTAAGTGAAATTTAAAAAACTTGAAAGCTGTTCAGATGAAGATTTCAGAATTGTAATTTTTTTCAGAATTGATACTTAAGGAGTTTTCGTGTTTGTAACATAGAATTTGTAGGCGTTAGAACCGATTTCATCGGTTGTTTGTCTCCCTTCAAATAAATTTAATTGGCTATGGCTGGAGCTTTAAAAATATTTATTTTGTCATTATATCGATTGTTTGTTACTTCTAAACCACAAATTATATGATCAGTTTTTGCCATTTTTATTCAGAAGGCCGGAATTTTACAAATAAATGTAAAAATTGAACTTTTTGTAGGATCCAATCATAGGCAATCCAATCATTAATTTATTCGAAGGGAGACAAACAACCAAAGAAATCGGTTTGGTAATTTTTTCAGAAAATCATCCGTCAATTACAAATGCAATCGTCTATTTCGTACCTTCGCCGCCATTTTGTAAAATGAAAAATGGACTTAAAAAAATAAAACTGCCTTAAAACTTCCTTCACTACTCTTGTCAGCAGCACTACTGCCTACTGTATTTGTTGTCAAATACAGTAGGCAGTAGTGACAAAGTATGCCAAAAAATTGTTGACAAACACATAAAATTCTGTGCTATAAACACGAATACCCCGTTAAATAAATTGATTTGTCTCCATTATTTATTTCTTTAAGTTTTCCCATTAAAAAACTCCTTGAATTAGAACGTTCATGTAATTTGAATGTTTTTTATTTCATGAAATAAAAAACATTCAAATTGTTCATAATATTTTACTCAGAAAAATATTATAAACAAATCATATGCACAGATTTTTTATTTGATAATTTTACCGGAAATGTATACACTTATTAAAACAAATTACATGATTATGATATTTTCTTTACATATATTAGTTTTTCTTTGATTAAATCCAGTGAAGGTATATTTTACTTTTGAACAATGTAAATATAACGATTTTGGCCAAATGGTTTTACTGTCAGACTTGTACGTCGAAAGTCGTAGGTTCAATTCCCGTAGGCAATGAAGTTTTTTTACTTGATTAGTTGAAAAATTGTTAATTCTGTCATAGCGCGATTTAAAAAAATTAGAATATTAAAGTTTTAAATTCAGCCCGAAGTTTCCAGACCGCATCGACTTACTCGTCTGCATACATAATTGTGCATCAATTAACCATTCACAAAACAGCGCACTCCTTAAAACCAAATTATTCGATCAAACAGGATCATTACCATCTCAGAAATTATGAAACTTTCTCCGAAGTCGATGTAATAATTTCATGTCCGTATTCGTGTCATTGCGCCACCCGTCAACCACCCACGCCTAAGCAAAATTTACAAACGACATACAAAATATTGTAGAAGACGAACACTCACTTGTGACCTATAATGAGAAAAATGAGAAGTCAAAAAAAAAGAATTTGGAAAAAATCTATTTCACACAATGTAGGGAATCTTAAAGAGAAAAGTAGCATTTAACAGCAGATAATTCAGGTTTTTAACTGAAATGTGTTAGAGAAAGGAACGGTATTTTTAAACTGGCATTTAATTAAAACATTGGGAACAATCTTATGCGTTGATATGATCATAAAAAATATACCAATATCATAGAATTAAACTGATTTATATACAAGATAAATTATTTTTTTGAATTGACAATAGCAATAAAGAAACATGAAAATAAATATAAAAAAGTTGTGAATTTCTACAATACAAATTTACAGCGTAGGTATGTTTACCTACCTTTGATTGCCTTACTGCTATTTTTTCGAGTAAATTTACATATTTTCAAAAAAAACTTACACAAGGATCTTTTTCCTTCAATCAAGTAAGAGTATTTTATTCAAACGTACATTTGTTTACACAGTAAAAATATCCCTAATATTCAAGCACTCTCATGGAGTTTAAATGCTAGATCCAAATAAAAAATAGACAAAATTCGCATAAAAATCGATAGATACTCCGTCTATTTTCATACAGACATAATTACCAAGCAATTAAATATATATTAACATATTTCTCGAAATCTTCGCTATTATACCTTACAGCAATTTTGACAGATTTTGGACAAAACCTCCACAGGTCCAATTAGAAAAACCCTATTGACTCTAATAGAATTTTTAACAGGCCACTCATTTTACCGTATATCATTCCCAAATTATGCGTCGAAAACCCGAGTTTACATCGGACGCCTTGTTCTCACCGAATCTCTCTTTCCAGGGAGTTCGACGAATGTCATCATCGCTCCCAAACGAAACCGAAACTGCGCCCACCCAATTAGGTTTTCACTTTTATCGGCCCGCCCTGCGCTCTCGAGTGTGTCTTCTCGAGGCGCGCGAGAAAAACATTTTTTATTGATGACTCACTACTGGAACGGTATTGGCGACGAGTTAGTACCGTAAAAGCGGCTCTAATTTATAGCGGCTATCGTTCTTTTCATCCAGTGTTGTCATTACATAATTTCCCCGCACACGACCAGCTTGTTTTTCTCCATTCTGATTCCCCCGGCTCATTAATTTTATCGATCCTGTGTGTTTTGATTTTGCCTGCGCGAAGATAGGAGGAATGTTTGACAAGTTGTTTCGGACGTTATTGCCATTAAGCGATCGGTTTAATTGGATCCGAAAAAGAGTGCTGTTTGTGCGAACGATTACGCAGGAGCTGAGATAAGCTCCTCGCAATGAGTTATTGGAGGGAGGATATGTGGGAAATGATAATCGCGGGGAATTAATAATACGAGATGATTAGTAATCGATAATCAATAACGATGGCAGACAAACAATCGACGGATGGACATTAGTTCATGATAAGTTATTGGTGAGCGTTGTTTTATTTTTAAAGCCGTTTGTCAGTGGGAAATTCTCGGACAGGGTGTTGTATAAGAATTTTGGCATTGAGCATAATTTTATGACACTTCATTTGTATAATGACGTTTGGGATGAAAATACGTTTGGTGATAAAAATATTTGTGATGAAGGAAGATATATTTGGTTTATTTCGATTTTTTCTTCCAAATATGTATATTTAGAGGGTAAATAATAAGAGAGCAATTTGGGTGCTTCTTTTTAATGGAAACTATACTGTGACTGTATCAAAAGTAAAAGTGGCTCATGCTGTCATCGCCACATTAGTCCGCAATCTGCAACTTTGATCTCTTGTTACACAATACGTCGCTGCGACTTCTGACATAAAAATTGCAAATCTACTTATATTTATCACATGGGATGGAAGTTATTTGTATCCTTTTAATAATTCAAATCGACAAATAGGCCAACTCGGATAAATTGGATATATCAATTACGGTGTTATTGCTATCGAGTTTTAAATGAGATTCAGAAATTTATCTGATTTTTTCCAGTGTATGGAAGTAGTTCAAAATAAGAAATTGTATAAGATGTTATAGCGGTTCTGAGCAGTTTTGATTTTTTTAATTTCATCATTTTTCATACGTTTATCATCTGTATAAAATATCTTTTTTAATTATTTATTAACGATATCAAAGTTTTTTGTTTTCACCATAAATAAATATCGACTTTAGCCTACTGTTTGTACTTTCAGCTTCTACAGCATAAGTCGTGGGTTCGAATCTCAATTATGATAGTTGTTTTACAGAGATATCAGACTTTTTCAGAGAGATATGGACAAATTCTAAGACTTTTCATACTTTTTCAGAGTATTTCAGATATTTAAGACTGAGACTGATTCAGTACGGGTATAAGGTCCCATGAAGAAATTCTCAAAAACTATGAAGATCTCTCCAAAATTAGGAATATCTACCTATTTTTAGACTTTTTCAGATTTTTCTACAAATTTTATTTCTACAAGGAAAACTATATTTCTTTTGGACTCTCTTGGATCTTTGAAAGTTTTTCAGACAATCAACTGGATTCTTGACCGTGAAAATTGAAAGTCTGAAAAATATTTGAAACTGTTTAAAACAGCGTCCTTTCAGACTTTTTTTACGTATTTTTCAGATATTTTCAGACTTTTTATTTCTACTAGATTTTTTTCCTTTATCTGATTGTCATGAGAAATTTCCCGGTAAGAATGCGATTTCCCGGGGCCCCAGCGAAGTGGGTCCGCAGCTGCCACGGTGCTGCGCGCTCATTGCCCGGCCGCGAAACCGCGAGCCCGGCGGGCTGCGCGCTCGCCAACTCGCGTCATGCAAGGCCTGCCAGCGCTGCTGAACTTGATGCCAGTTCCGAGGATGCCGGGCGAATCGCAACAGCGAAACGCACGAGATATGATTAAGGCAGTTCCCCGATGAATTCAAAATAGGCGGAATATTATTAAAATTGAACGCAACATTCCTCACATTGACCCCGTTAATTGCACTTTTCTTATGCAACTTAATGCAAGTTCCGAGATTTTATTTCAAGATTCATTAAAATGATGTGCAGAGGTATGAATATTGTTCTTCTACTTTAATATTTAACATTTTTATGCAGAAAGTGAATGTTTATAAAAAATTTTCGAATTTCAGATACATTGATGAGGAGAGAATAGTAATTGTAAAATTTACGAAATTTTACAATTGTAAAGTTTACGAAATTGTAAAATACAATTATTTTTAAGGTACCTAAACTTAAACTTCAAGAATTAACCTGAAATTTTTTCCTAAATGTTACTATGATAACCTACATTTCGTTTGCAAAATTATAGCGATTTCACTTGCGAGAAAATTGATATCAAAGTTGATCCTTTAACATGGAAGAAGTGGGAAATGCCCTGAAACGTCCTAAAAACTAGCAAAACTAACAGAAATTCAACGTTGTATACTCTATTAAGTACACTAGAAGATAAGGTGTCTCATTAGTGTTTCGTTTTGAGACATTGAAACATCTTTGGTGTTTCTTCTGGGTAAAAACGTTTTGTTTTTAGACACTTTTGGTGTCTAATATTTCAAAGCGTTTCAAAATGAAACACTTGTTTTTATAGTTTATATTTCTCGCAGGCACCCCATATATACGGCCCTTTGTAAGGGAACTACCTTAAGCCGCGAATGCTCGGCGCGGATTAATGATAGTTATATAATACAATGCATCGTGGTCACTCGGGATCGATCCCGGCACTCGCTGCTGCTCTCCCCCGAGCGTGCTTTGAATCTGCCGATTCGCGCGCGGAGCCCCGCGCTTTGTTGCTCCAATCCCGCCAGATAGGGCGCGATACCGCGCGGATTTACTTTAATTAACACTTTTGCGATCGCGATAATGGCGCCGTAAAAATCGCACGTTAACAGTTGGTTAACGTTTTGACAAGGGATGCTAATCATAGCTATTTGCTACGGCGGATCGCGCAAAAATTCCTGCACGATAGTCCGCGCGATGCGAACGCAATCCGCGAAAAACTCTCGTGGCAAAAACTGGCTTTCGAAGAAATCGTTTTGCTTTTTTTGATAGCGTTTTTCTAGGATTAAAAATAAAAATTATAATGCTGAAAAATAATTTTTTGAAAATCGATTATGTTTTAATGTTTCGTCAACATTTTTAGAAGAAGAATTAAGATTTGTTGGTGCGAAATGTTGGAGAGATGTAGTTCCAACATTTCGCAAAGGTGAAAGGTCAAGAATAAAATGTTATCAGACCAAGGTTACAAGAGAATCACTCGTTTGGATGAAAAGAGAGGAAAGGCTTTGGCGAAAAATTCCAAACCAAGAAAATACATCTATTAACTAAGTGTATAATAATTTATTAAAATTGTTCTTTATATAAAATAAAACATAGTTTAAAGGGACATGCATAATTTTTAATTGATTTAAGCAATATGATAAAATTTTAAACTTGATACTTGATACAACCTGAGCATCTTAAATTCTACATTTGAATCGTTTTTAAATGAGTTTACAAAATTTCATTTACATAATATGAAAGAGGAAATTTCATAGGAATTTATTGAAAATACGCATAATAATAATGTACTAATTTCTTTTCATTTTTTGTTAATTTTGGAATGCATGTCCCCTTAATACAATTTCAAAGATAATCTAGTTCTCCAAAATTGAGTAATAGAATTGTATTATTATTAATAATTAATAATAATAATAATATTAGTAATAATAATAATAATAATAATAATAATAATAATAATAATAATAATAATAATAACAGAACTTTAAATTTAAGTGACATCGAAAGTAACATAAATACGTAATTGCAATAATTGCACACAACCGCGTTGATAATGGTGTTACATCCGATATTTTAATTTTGCGAAAAATTGTTCAATAATTGAGCTATATGCGTCCAGTCAGTATTCCGCTAAAGGCAGCCTCACGTGTCCCGCAAATAATAGGTCATTAAGGTGTCAATTTTTGCGACCATGCATTCATTCGGTCGCAAAAAATTTTATTCCCTAATATTTAAGTATAATATGTCAATTTTTACAACCCGACTTTCCACACACTACTAATAATAATCTGAAACATGAACCATGCGAACAACGCTAGGGGGAACAGAAAATCTTTTCCTAAACGAAATGGAACTTGACTCCAAGTGGCATCGTTTTCCAGCTTCAAGTATGGAAACCAATTTTTTGCCCACCATTTTTCATCTGCCCGAAAGATGTCTTTACGACGGCACATTGAAATAAACCGATAAAACGATTCATCGCGCTCTTCTCGCGTACAAATGACGTATTTCATCGGCCCATAAACGACCGTATGCGAAAACGCACACACGCAGAAATCGCTTAGCCACACTGGAAAAAAATGATATGTTCAGTGGACAGGGAAACCTGTTCAGTGATAGGCGTTTTTTTTTTGCATCAACGAATTTTACTGTTGACTTATTTATGTCAGAATTACTAAGTAACTGACTATAGTAAACTAACACATTTTATTGCTGACTTATTTTAATTGCTATACATTGAGAAACAATTACCATCTCTGAGATAATAGTATAAATAAACAAAAGTACAACAAAATAGATAAACAAATTCTTCAATGCTGCAAAATTGTAATCCATTTATTAAAAAACATAAATTCATAGAAATACATATAAATTATATCAATTCCTATTAGACATTATAGGCCTATATGTTTCTATGCGGTTTTTGTCCACTTTTCCTGTATATATTTGATAGTTTCTAATAGTTTTTATAATATTTTTCAACAGGGACGCTTATTCCTAACTTTGTTATTAACAAAGACACTAACATGTTAAATTTTCACGTTACTGTCTTTGTTAATGAAGTAGCTAGATCTTAAGGCAAAAAACTTCAAACCGCACCAAAAAGTGGTAAAAAAATAATGTTTCCTACATTGTCAAAATTTTTTTATTTTGCTCTCCTAAATATCCTCATGTCTCAGTGCACTCGACTGTCATCATCGGACGTCATTGGCCAACGCTTGTTGCGGGCGTGTACCGTTTCAAATGCAAGTCGAGAAGGAAAACAGACGTTCCGGAAGAGCCAAGAAATCGAAAAAATGAATAATAATAATGAAAACGCGAAGAAAGGAGAGATGACGCGGAGAAGAGGAGGCGGATAAGAGGGAACGAGTCGGGCTGATTGTTCGCCCTTCCACGTGCGTTTAATTTAATGGCGACGTTGCCTAAGATCAAGGCGCACCACGTGATTAACGTTTATGCAACGGCTCGAATTAAATTTTAACGTCGCGTCCGGGATTCATGAGGAAAGCGATAAATTCGCGTTGCGTTTTGAGATCAAAGGTTGGTGTGAGCGTCGTAGAGGGAGCTATTATCGTCGATGTCCGTCGCCATTGGCCGGCGAAAAAGTGCGTGGCAAAATGACGGTACTTTGTCATAAGTGAGTTGCGAGGCAACTTAGATTCACCTGTTTACTGCGCTGCAAATGTAAACAGTACTCGGCATTATGAAAGGTCGTTCCGTAAACTTAATTAAAAATAATGCTGAAGGGGATTGAACAAATGCGTACCATCCGCTATAAGAATTCCAAGTCATCGTCAATTCAAATGCAAGAGATCTGGAACTGAAAATGTTTGCTTTGAAATCGTATAATCTGGTTAAAATCTGGTAAAGCAACTTTAGAATGCTATTTAAAACCATTTTTTCTTGTAAATTTGAAATGATCTTAAAAATTAGATCATTTCAAATTTACAAGAGATATCCGGTTATGTAAAATGATTTGATGATGTAGGATTTTGAAAATAATGCAGAAGGAAAATAATTGACAATGCAACATATTTTTGATAATTAAATAGTTTGTGCAAGCATATAAAATAAATAGTCGGCGACTGCAATTATCAAACCTCGATTGTCAGGAGCGGAATAGCTTAGTTATTGTAATCAGCCGGCTAAAGCCGCTGACTGCCATTATTCAGTTACCGACATAATAAACTTTGATTAGCGTTGCCGTGCTCTCAGACGCCGCGTTCATATTTTTAGACTTTTCACGAATTATGTAATTCCGCGTAAATGGTCGAATGCCGTAGCGGTTGTACTTTGTATCTTATATGCATTTTCATGGTTAAATCGCATTTTACGGTTTAAGTTACTTGGAACGTTGTGAAATTGAAACAAATAGGTAAACAAAAATAAGTCAATTATATACTTTGTATCCTGAGAACGAAACGTATACTGTCTTAACTAAATCTGTGTATTTAAAATTCCTCCCAGGAAAAATGTCACCAAAATACTATCTCCTCAAAAATTTACCCCAAAAATGTGTATATCAAAAACTCTCCATCTCTAAAAATGTAAATATATATTGCAGATTTAAAAAGTAATATCTAGTTAAGCCAAAACTGAATTAAAATCTTTTTCATAAAGAATAACCTTGTAGATCAGTTCTGGTAAGATATCTTATCTAAATCTGTGTATTTAAAATAAAAATTTGAAAATTAGTCTGCTGTCAATAAAATTTGAGATAAAGTTAGAATCTCAAATTTTTTCGATGTTTCGAAGCCTCGCTCTACCAAAGAAAAAATCGGTCGAAGAATCTCAAATCGCAAAAAACGGATTTTCCCCGCGAATAATTACTCCGCGTATACCGTCGGAATGCCTAAATTGCTTTTCTTGTTGAAGGGCGGGCTGCGGCGTCCTATCCGGTACATGCCTTTGGCAGTAAAGCTCCGCAAAAAGGTGCAACGCGATGCTCGCTTTTTGCCCCGTCAAAGTGCGCTCGGATAGAGTTTCGTTTATTTTATTCACATTCAAATGCACTTCCTCGTTCAGGCCAGCTTCGATTTGTTCGCTTTATATGCGTGATATAAATAAATTGCACTTCGGGAAACGCGAGCGCACGGAAATCAGTATGTTAATTTAATTGGACGTGTCAAATTTGATATCAAATTACGATTTTTGCAACGCGACAAAGTGTCCGCCCGCTTCGTAATCGCTGGACAGCTTGGCGCAATTACATACATTACCATGTTGGGTCGCAAATTGCATTAAAATAAGATTTCTGGGAAATCGATTCACAGAATAGGGATTCTGAGGAAGTGTAAGAAAATACGGAGATTTCGATAGGACAGATGAAATTTACATCGGTCATTTCGTGCCAAAGTATTGTATAATAAACCAGTGAAGAAAGTCACAGTATTAATTAATTATTTCTTTTTCTTGTATAAAAAATTATTAAAGTTTCATACAAATGACACTTTAAACAAGGTCGTATCCCTCATTTTTGGGTTGAAGAAAAGACACTTGTATCTTTCCTTGGAATATTCTTAAACATTGTTTTTTGTCAAATGTTTATACACGTAAAATGATATTTTCGTTCTAAATTTACCTTTAAAAACGTTCATTTTCCTATACTTACCTTTTATAGATCACTAATTTGAAATTACTTAAACATGATGAAGATTTTTTTTCTCTTCTTCGCTAAACTTCTTTCTTAACCAGTCAATTTATTTAATATAAACTAATGACAATCTAATGACAATAAAAAACAGTGAAAAAATTATACAATGTGTATCAAATTATCAAAATAGAACATAATAGGGACGAATAAGTACACCATTATATTAATCTATCATTATCATGACAGTCTTTATCGCTGTTTATAACATTAACCACGGTCACAGGTTTTGCCACTCAATACTTATGCGCTGAGTGACAGAATGCTCGTTATATACATTTTTACATTTTCTTCGTACATTGTATATACGAGAGGTTTTTGATGGACACAGATAGCATCTGCGCTTCTTATTATCGCCAGCTTTTGCATACAATCATCAGTATTGCTTTTGAAAAGACTTCAAACGTGAACGGATGAGTCCAATGGACTCATCTGGCCATAAGATAAAATTTTTTTTAATTGAATATGTGTATTTTTGTTAAATCGATGTTGTTGAATAATGTCGGTACTTGCTGAGAATCTTTAATTAACAAAGTTAAACACCATCAACCGTTTGCATAATTTTTCACTGAAGTGCCGGAGAAGGGTTAAATACAATTTAAAAAATCTTTGATCTGTTTTGTTGTAAATCACATAATAAAAATAAATGTTACTATTTATTTCAATTGAAATAAATAGCAAATTTCCTTCAAAGATGCATAATACCCGGATAAGATAAAAAATATAAATAACTACCTTCTTGTTTAGATACACGGAAACGAGTCCTGGAATTTGAAATCCTTCTCATCGATTCCGTGTGACACGTCTGGTGACATCTCGGTGTATTCGCGTTTCACACAAGGAAGTACGAGGAACGTTAATTCCCAATGAAAAATGCAAATCTCGGTGACAAATAACACGTAACTCGACGTCGCTTTATCTACGCAAAGGAAGTTGCAAAAGTAACATCCTGTTAAGGAAGACATCTGATATATGAGAGTAACGTGCATTTCGCAAAATTTTATTTACAAAAACCATATCCAGTTAAAACTAGTTTTAATCGTGCAATAATTTGTCAAATTTCGACAACAATTATTAAATTAACAACAATAATTAAAAATTAGTTTATATTAAATTAACATATAAGTAATCTTGAAATTAAATTACACATAATTAAAAATCGATTTCTTAACTAAATTCTGCATTTTCAATTAACTTTTTTATGTAGTGAATTGAACGGTGGAACATGATAGGAACATGATTATTAAACGTTTCTACGTTTAATAATCATAAAACGTATAAATGTATCTAATTTTAATCTTGTAGAATGTAACTTCTTTTCGTACTCAGAAAATGTAATTTCACAGTCGCACATCAGAATGTCAAGTGATATTTAATTTGAAAAAAGTACAAATTACAGAAGTAAATTTTAACACTAATTGCCAAAATAATTAGTGTTAAGATTTACATCTGAATGAAAGTGAAATTTATGGTCCCTTGAAATGCCCCTGAAAAATACGGTCCTTCGTCGTTTTTTCTTTAAACAGCTCTTGTAATCTTCTAGATGGCTACCATAGGCCATCTAGTTTTCTTAGTGCACATATAATTATATACAATTGCACAGAATCTGTGATTTTCCGCCAACCATATGGGAGAACTGAATGATGTAACCAAAACAAGGATATAATGTATTCTGAACACTTAAAAGTTCACTTTATTTAAGTATTCCCTTAAAATGACTATATTTTTTATATTCCGAATTCGCTGCAATATAAATCTAAAAATTTCTAAAAACTTGCTGCAAAAATTTCTGACTAAAATTAAATGTTTTAAAATAAATTTTCCGAGAACTCAAAGATATTCATAAGCCATCAAAGATTCATAGAAATGTCATCCTACAATGTTAATTATTAGTCTATCGCTAAATTTCTGCTATCACATTACATAAAAAATTTCATTCGCGTGACAATTATATTCTCGTCTGCTATTTTTCAACTAGTTTTCAATTTTTTCAACAAGGCAGGTGGCACCTTAATAAATATGCATAGGTATATGCAACAGGAAGGGCGACAAAAAAGCGCCGTCCCGTTAACAGTGCAACATTTTTGTTGATACATTTTGCGCGACACGCAACATTTGATTACCCGCGTGTTGTTTAAATAATACGCCGGACAAACCGCTCGGCATAAGAAAGCAGCAATTTGAATCGGCGTTTCGTCGATCGGCGACCTTGGGCGAATACGTGCGCGCAATTTCGACGTTTTCGATTGATACGTTCGTTTGAAGTGGCGACCCCATCATTACGTACCATTTCGCGCGTTATTCCCTATAAATGCGTAATTAATTGCGAATAATATGCGGGTACACAATGCCGCTGTAATTGGGATGATATTTAATGCGGTCTCATAAACGGCTTTTATTGCCAACCATTCAGCTTCGGATGGGATTCTTCTTTGTTTTTCATTATACATTATTTCGTTAGTTAACTTTTTCATTTAGTTTTGTGTCTTTTCAACATTGTATTATATCTTGACAAGTTGTTGCATGGATTAGTAAATAAAAGATGGATGATAAATTTGACTTTCACGTTAATTTTATATTTTGAAAAGAAGGTAAATAAACTAAATATATATGTCAACATTTTGAAAAACTGGAGATTCAAATTAACACGTAAATTGACAAGGAAAACATATTAATAAAGTTAATTCAAGATTATGGAATGAATGCATTTTTACTTGCAAAAAATGGATTTCTCGTTTGCGTATTAATAGGACTCACTTAAGTCAACTATAATTAACTTATGACAAGCGCAGATAAAAATGTGTTAAAGTACGCAGAATCGGACGTTGATAAACACTTTTACTAAAAGAAAGATGATGAGCACTCGCCATTTGTACTCTTGTTTCTCTTCCTGAAATATAAAATTTACTGGAAAAATTATTTTTCATGCAGCAAATTAACAACGTACGCGACGTTTCCGAGAGTTTTGCATAATCCAACGTTCTGTCCATGCACCATGAAAAACAAATGCTTTTTGTCGTACATATGCTTACAGACGACTTCTATTTGACAACAAGAGTCAACACGGACAATTTCCAAGAAAAACTTCGCTTTGCCTCGGTCGAACATATTTATTTACTCATATATCAGTTTCTGCGAAAAGGACTGCATACATTAGATATTCAAGGTCATTGCACCATACAACAAAATGTCCCATGCATAAATACCCCTTTTCAAGAACAAAACTAATGGAAAGGACTAACTTTTCAACATGTCTTTATTTCACATAAATTATTTACTATGCCATTTACATAAAATTTTTTAATTCGAGTTTTGGTACCTAGTATAGTTTAGCTCAACTTATTTTGAAATTGTATTTTTAAAATAACGAGTAAAATCTTTATAATTCAAACAACGGAACTTCTAGATGTTCTTTATTTATATTTACTCAAAATACTAACCCATTGTTTACTTGTCCTAAAATCCAAATACACTGGATGGCCAAGGTCATTGGATGTAAATAAAAACATTCAATTTCAGAGTTCTGTGTTGATATATTTTAATACATAACTATGATAAAGGATTTGGTTCATAGTTCAATGTTTCTTTTCTTTTAAACCCCATCGCATCACGTTCCGTTTGACTTGGTTGATAAACGGTCTCACTTGTCTCACTTGTCAGAACGCCATCGTCCGGGCGATTTCCATTGCATTTCGCTCGCTTTTCGCGCGTCTTCGCTGTTCAGCGGCGTGATAGTGCGCGACCTAGGCTCAAGGTCGTTTGACAACCACTAATGGCCGCTTCCGCGGAACGAGCCGGAAGCCGACTCACCGGCGGCGGATCCTCCTTCGCGCCCCCTCCCCCGACCCGCGCCCCCCGCGGCAACCGCAGCGCCGACTGCTCGCTCGGTTCCTCCATAAAATTCCTTCTGCGCAAGGATGGCTGCGAAGCGCGCGCGAACTCGTTCGCCGTCTTTGTTGCGCTGCGCGGAACGCGGTGCGCAGTGGCCCGAGAGCCGGGACCGCGCGATTTTATCGCGGATCGTTGCTCCGATCCGCGGATCGTGACTTCAGGGTCTTTTTCGAGAGAGCGCTTTCGGGGCGGCGAACGGTTTCGAATTTCGAGGGTAACGGTTGTTTTGAATTTGACTTCTTGTTTTGTCGGTTGGGAAGTTCGAAGGATTTGAAAAATGCGGGTGTAAATTGTTGGGCTTCGAATTTCGACCAATTCGTAACGGTTATTTTGAATGTGATTTTTTGAGATTATTTAGTTGATTCCATTTAAAGGTACACAAAAGGAAAAAGAGGGGGGAAATGAGTGTTTGATTGGAACATTCGAAACTTTCAGAAATTGTTGAAAGAGTATAATTCTTACGTGATAAATATTCAGAACATGTTGTGGCGGTAAAATAAGAACTGCGTTAAAATAAATGAAAGTAAACATTCAGTTATCGCCATCAATAATATGCAAAAGAGCAAATGTTGGTTGCTACTAAACATGGCGTGTTCTATGTTTAACACAACATGGGGCGGAGGCACACATCTCAATTATTAAACCATTCAACGCCATGCATAATATCAATTCTGATGCTATTACTCCTAACACTCCATAATGAAAAATGGAGATCGAATGTTTCTTTTGTGAAAAACATTCGATTTCGATATCATTCAGAGCAGACGTGAAAAATCCACAAAGATTCCCTCACGAAAGAACTTAAAATTTATTCATTCATATAGATATTACATAGTATCCGAAATATTATGTATGTTAGGAAGTGACTGTCTACTGCATCATCTTAGATAACTCTAATCCCTTTTTTCGACTCCGACGTAATTAGTGGTCAGATTTAGAAAAAAGATCGAATCGTTGACAGGGAGATTTACTGAGTACTGGAAGCTTTTTAGTCCATTGCTTTGAAGCAGTCTGTAAGCCTGATTAATTAGTTGCAGGTGAAAAGAAAGGAAAAGTTACTGGAGCGTTGCATTTAAAACAAATTTAGATGACTCTGATAACAATGTTATGAGATTCAATTTTTTTTATTCATTACAGTATTTGTATTATAAAAATTAGATCGAAATTCATTGAAGAGAATGGAATATGAATGAAAACCACGAATATGAAAATGGATTCCTACTTTGAAACCAGTTTACAACTCGAAATTTCTAATGCATTCCTAGATATGAATTGAATAAAATCTTAACTCGCTTTTACGTGTCTCTTTTCAATAGCCTTACCCAAAGCATTACGTTTAAATACTATTGTAACGCTGTGTAAGTTCGAACTAATTTGAGGAAACAAAAAATGATTAAAAAAACATAATTTATTTTTATCAAAGCATGCACATCAATGAACACCAATACCAGACGAAAGCAGTTATTTTTACGACTGTCATCTAGAAATGGGAACAACAAACATTTTCTGCAAATGTAATAAATATGAATTTTACTACTTATCAACTTTCACTAACATCTTACAATTTCTACCTGTAGAAAAGAAAAAATGGAAACAGGTGATTCTGTTACCTTTTATACGATTCCGGGAGAAATTAAAAGAAATGAAAAATGAAAATCAAATGTGTTCCATTGTTTTTAATGTTTTTCTGTTTTTTGTGCGAAAAAGAAATAAAATCAATTTCGAGATTTGATCTCGGATGCTTGTGAATGTCAGGCAGAGAGTTTAACCATTCGCCCAAGCAAGTACATAATAACTTTCAAAAAATAAGAAATATTTCAATCGCGTACTAAGCATCTTAGTAACCTTGGGCGCAAAGTTTCATTTTGCGCCCGCGGGACACTTTTCCGCCCGCTAAATTTTTCGCCTGGTCATTTTCCGTCCGAGGGGGGAAAAGAACTATTTTGCGCCCATTCTACACACATTAATCTATATACAATTTTGTACATAGATTTTTTTATGTAAGGATATAAAGATGATATAAAGACATTAAATGACATAGGATTTAATTTCCACTTGGAAATTTACTTTTCCTATCGCTTTTTTAAGAAATGTAATTCGTTTGTTTTCCCATTCCTTCCATTTCTTCCGTATTATTTATTTAGTACAAGTATTTTTTAATAATAGACCTTGGGAAGTTTGATGGGAAATAGAGAAGGGCCCCTTCTCTATTTCCCATCAAACTCCCATTTCTCTGCACCTCACCTAGTAACTCTACACCCGCTAATTTACCATTCCCTCCATCCGTTATTTTGATACCCCATTCAATTCATCAATGAAAAATGCCAACAATCTCAACCCTAATTGTTCCCTGGAAGAAGCCCGTAAATTAAGACCTCCGCATTTTTACCTCTTGCCCAGGGAGAACCGGGGGAAACCCGTGTGGTTCGATATAATTGCCGACAATTTGCGCGGGATTTGCAGCGCTTTTCTGTCTGGGAAATTGATGACCGAACGGGCTAAACACGTCAACAACGAAATAATGCAAAATTTACTCCATGCAGCCGTAACGTCTAATTACGTTCCCACAATGTTACCAAGGACAGACGTTTCATCGTCGGAGCAACGCCGCGCTTGTCCTACGGAGGAAGGCGCCACCGTAACGTTTAATGGCGAATAATCCGCAGCTTCGAAGCGCAGATATAGCTGTCTCTGCGGGACGCGAGATGCGATTCGATAAAACGTACCGGCACTGCCCAGATAATTCACGGCAAAGTCGCGGCTCAATGTAATAATGATAAATGAATTGATGGTTAATAAAGGCGATACTCCGTGGTTTATTATCGCCTTTATTTATTCGGGGTGAGCCGTAAAGGCTATTACGGGCGAGTTACAAATGCGGAATATTTACTATCGCGGCGTTGCAGCACCAATAATAACGGAACTGTAAAACCATAAAAAGAACGTAAACAAAAATATTGCGCGTGTTTTGACGTTGGCGGCGAGACTCTGAGATCGACTGCCGCACTGGAACCATTTTCCGAACCGAATGACCTTTGGAGTCTGGTTTTCTCGGTTCGCGTTCCTTCCAGGAAAAGCCCGTCGAAAGGTCTATTTCATCGCGACATGGCGACTTTTGCTTTTCCAGTTATCGCATTATATAGTTATGAACCACCTCTATTTTGTGTACCAACATTCCCCCGCGAAATATCTACACGCAAGAGCAATTACCGTCCCCTTTAAAACACGGCGAAAAAAGTCTTCGGGACGGCCTCATTCCACTGACAAAGAGTTTGTACGTCCTGTTGAAAAATGGAAAAGAGTTCGTGTCGGAAAGAAAATGAAAAAGGGACTTTTTGAGAAGGGTAATTGAGCGAGTAAATGTTCAGTTGTCGTCGAGGTGGGGTGCATACTTTATCGCTATTGTTTACAAAATAAGGTGATAGGTGAAATTCTCACCTTGCCTTGTTGAGAGTTTCCTGGGGTGCTCAGGTAGAGTATTCCTTTGCATGTTCAAACGCAATTTTTTTTTATTTCAGTGTGTTAATATTTACTACGTTACAACGTGTGGGCTATAGGAAATCAGAATTTCGCGTTTTCTAATTTGATCCTTGATTATCTTTGTGCAATATTGCACACGTTAATATTTGCCTTGCTAATAGTACCTAGACGATGATCGAAAACATGATTTGACTGGCACTTGGGGGACATGAGTTCTAGTCCTCTTGCTTATTATAGTTTATTTTTCAAAATAATATTTCAGAAAAATATATCTGGTACATTACTAGAATATTTTTTTCGTCACACATGCACGTAAAGTCGAGCTTTACTCCCTGCATTTAGGGAGTAAAACTGAATTTTACCCCTCGTGAATAAAATACGTCCCTCCGGAGTAAAACTTCGATTTACTGCCTCGGAGAGTGTTTTACTCCCTAGGGAATAAAATACAGTTTTTCTCCCATAATTCCAGGGAGTAAAACTCGACCTCTACTTGCATTTGTAACGCAAAATATCCTTTGCACCTCGCGGAGTAAAACTACATTTTACTCACTACTGGTGCAAAATCAACTATAAGAAATCTCCCAAGAATAAACCACGAAAATATTATTTTCCAATATTCCAAAAATGTTCTAGAAACGTTCCCAGTTCATATTGAAAATATTTATTCGAAATATTCTGAGTACATTATTTCCCCGCACAAATAATGATCCTAGAATATACCAAGAATATTTCGAAATATTTCAAAATATTTCTAGTACTTTCAAAATATTCCAGAAAAATATTCTGGCTACATTCCTGGAGTATTATGTGCTGTTAGGGAAGTAAAGTAACGTCATCGCTAAGATTCGAACTCGGACACATGTAGATGTCTGACAAACAATTTAACCATTCGCTCGACGAAGTACATAATAACTTTCATGAAAATGATAAACATTATATGTGTGTCGTATTTTACTGAGCATTTTAGTTAATTATCAAACTCAGCGGTAAAAATCCACCATCTTCATTATTTTTTTTTTTTTTGTTACCGAAACAAGTTGTATACTAAAGGTAGTTATGTTGCCTTATAATAATAATCTATGAAAGTAATTACTGTATTTTTTCGTCATTGTGAATACCATATGGTTGATTGCAGCACTGCGGCGTAGCAAATATCAACTTAGAACAAAATGAAATGAAAATAAACAGATTTAAAAAACGACTCAGGAAGAAAACCCAACATGAACTCGGCTCGGAATTGAGTCGGGTATTTTAAGTTACGCTATTACTTTAGATACTTCACTAAATGAGCCGAAAGTTCAGTAAACGTTTGGCGAACGTTTAGCTGAACGTTGTGTACAGGTTTCTGGAACGTTCCAAACGGTCTATAAACGTTCAGGAAACCGATTAATGTCCGACTGTGGGAGGTTCTCTAAACGTTTGTGAAAATGTATGCTGGGAGATATCAATAAATGTTGATATCTACATTTTGTTAATATCCCAATTAAAAATTTGCAACTCGGTGACGACTCTTCATCGACGCGCCAACGTCGCTGTGAATCGAATCGGTGACGACTCGTCAACGACGCATCGACGACGCGATAACGACTCCAAATTTGGCACCCGCCAAACGCTTCGGAAACGAGAAATAATTTGCACATCTTATACGGAGTCGTTAACGAGTCGGTAGCGAATCGTTTGACCGCGTCTGAAGCGCGTCGTCGACGAGTCGTTGACGCGTCGGAAACAATTTTTGTACGAAAAAAGTTTTTTTGATTAGGGATATATTTTAAATTAAAATACTCTGACCACAACCAATTTCACAGTGAAGTCACAGTGAACTTACTGTGAAGTCACATGTGAATGTCATGCCAATCACCAGCGTTTGACTATTTCCTCACATTGTGAGGTTATGGTGAAGTATGACTGACACGTTCCTTTCCAATCGTTGTGAGTGTCTTGTGAAGTGCCTATGAATCCCCTGAGAAGTGCCTGAGAAACCCCTGTGAAGTGTCCGTGAAGTCTCTGTGAAGGTCATGTGAATTCTTTGCATGAACAAAAAATATACAAATGAAAAAAAATTATAATTGCCAGTTAAAGTCATCTCTCAAGACAGCCCCCACATGGAGTCTCGAACCCGAGACTCCGCGGTGACGATCTAAGAGGCTAGCCGATCGGCCGTGGGAGCTGACATATCGACTAAGAGTCGTATGCTTATATAACCTTACTCCGTAGTATTGACTGTCACATAACTTCTTATTGGCGGACAAGTTACCGTTTCAGAAACGTTTTTGTAACGTTCAGAAGGTTTCTGGAACGTTCCTGCAACGTTTCGTGAAACATTGCAGGAACGTTTCTGAAACGTCCCGTTCTGATGGGGATTGCAGTATATTTCTATGTATTTCGATATATTCGATATATTACGATGTATTTCGGCGTATATCTATATATTTCTATATATTTTAATATATTTCGATGTATTTCGATATACAACGATTTATCTCGATGTATTTCGATGTATTTCGATATACTTGGATGTATTTCGATGTATTTCGATATACTTCGATATACCTCAATGTATTTCGATGTATTTCGATATATTTCAATATATTTCGATATATATCGAACTACATTGAAATATTTTACAAATACGTCGAAATATATACAATATATCGAAATACATAGAAATATACTGCAATATATCGAAATACATCGAAATAATCAAAATATGTCGAAATATATCGAAATACATCGAATATATAGAAATACATAGATATACATCGAATTATATCGAAATACATCGAAATATATCGAAATAGATCGAAATACATGAATATATAGAAATACATCGAAATAAATTGAACTATATCGAAATACATCGAAATATGTCGAATATATCGAAATACATCGAAATAAATCGAAATAAATCGAAATATATCGAATAAATCGAAATAAATCGAAATATATCGAATAAATCGATATAAATCGATATATATCAAAATATATAGAAATATATCGAAATATGTCAGATGTTTCTGTGTGTCTGTGACGTCATCAATTTTGTTTGATTTTTTAGAATTTTTTTTATTTTTTGAAATTTTTTCGAGACATTTTTGAGAATTTTTTGTTTAATTTAAGCATTTTTTTTGTTTTTTTCTGAATTTTTTTGTATTTCTTGAGAATTTGTTTCAATTTTTTGAGAATTTTTATAAACGTGCTTGTGACGTCACGACAAGTCTGAACCTGTTAGTGACGTCATGACAAGTCTGAGCATGTTAGTGACGTCACAACAAGTCTGAACATGTTTGTGACGTCACGACAAGTCTGAACATGTTACTGACGTCACGACAAGTCTGAACATGTTAGTGACGTCACAAGTCTGAACATGTTAGTGACGTCACAAGTCTGAACGTGTTGTATAATGCAGCACGTTGAGACTTGAGTTTAATTCATTAGTTTAATTCGAATATTCGAATATTTGAACATTCGAATATTCAATAAAACGTAGCGTCTCGCGCGAACCGTTCGCGCTACGCGCTAAACGACTAGCGTCTAGCGCGAACTTTTCGCGCTACGCGCTATCGTCTAGCGTCTAGCGCCAACTTTTCGCGCTACGCGCTAAACGTTTAGCGTCTAGCGCCAACTTTTCGCGCTACGCGCTAAACGTCTAGCGTCTACGCGCTACGGGCTAGTAGTTTAGCGCGTATCAAAATTAGCGACGCTAGAACATTAGCGTCGCTATGCCCAACCCTGTCTGTAGACAACATTTCATGTCGGATGAAAAATAACGATTGTAGCCCTTTAATTGAAAATTTTATTGAAATACAATTTATTTTTAATTGATTAATTGAAATTTCAATTGAAATTAATGGATCAATTGAAATTTCAATTGAAATTAATGGGTCAATTGAAATTTCAATTGATCCATTAAAATTAATTATTCAATTGATAAAACCCATTGATTGAATTTAATGGCCATATTCAATTGCCATTAAAATGCCATTACTTTTAATTCAATAGTTAATGGCCAATTGAAAATTTGCGCATCTCTGATGGGCCATATATGTTTCATTTTTACTAGGAAAGCGAGATTCTGCGTAACAATTCGCGTATTATGAACTAACTATCAACTATTTTCAATGGCAAATGTTCCAGAATAGTGAGTTCGCCTTTTTCGGTGTTTTCATTCGAGGTTACATGTCACCTCAGAAACTATCAAATCAACAGTCGGTTAATAATTTGTTCGCAATTAACGAAATATCACTTTTCGCGCCAAATCACCAATTTCAACTTGCTCCACGCGTTCGACATCACCTTAATAAAAAGACGCAATTAATCGATTGTTGATTAATCGTTTTTTATTTAATAATTGCGCATCCCTATTCCATGACGCTGTCAAACTTGGCATCGGAATACGAGCTTTCCTGCACTTGTCACAAAAAGCATCATATTTAACATGAGCGTTACGGAGGCCATCGACTCTTGTGATGGCAGCCTCGGTTCGCCTCGAACGGGCATATCGCACTCGTCAAAATGGCCTCCGCTGCGCACTTAGTGCATAATATACTATTAATGTCACTATAATAATAAACGTAAGGATCTTCCAAATTAATTAAATAAGTAATATTCCATACTGTAATATTCCTACTAATATATCAATGTCAATCTATGTTTGTTTGTTTGTTGTTTGTTTGTATGTTTGTTTGTAAGAGCGCTAAGACCAATCGCGCTATCAATAGTATAGTGTGCATCTAGGGAGTAAAGTGGATTACACTCCTTGGCTAAGCACGCACGCCTGAGCCGCAGGCGAGGGCGCGCGCATCGGCAATTATTCGTAAATGGTTTACAATTTCTTATTGCAAATGAAACTTTGTCTTTTAAATTCATAAAAAAGACTAAGAATGATAAATTTTGCATATTCAAGATGGCGGATCTAAGTACTTTTACAAAAAAGTGAAAAAAAATCAGTAAATCCATTTCTGGATACATAACCATTTATTTAAATACACATTGCTAAAAAATGATGTTTAAATCATTTTTTAGCAAATCAAAAGTTACATATTTGATAAGGACTTCAATTTCTTTCTTTGTTTTAAAAATGAGGTATTATTGTCTTTCCTTTCCTAATTAGACAAATGTGTTTTTAATATTTTATTTTTATTTACATTGCTTAAGTAATTTTCAGTAAATTAGTTAGGCAGTGTAAATAATAATCTATCAATGATTAGTTGTTGTATGTTTGTATAAAAAAAACTCTAAATTAGAAAACTACACAAACAAAATGTGTGAAATCAGTGAAGAGGCAATTTTATTTTTAAATGACAAATACGCTTTAATTACAAAGCTACACTAACAAAATACTACCAATGATTAGTTGTTGCGTGTTTATATTTAAAAAACTTAAATCACAAAACTATACATACAAACACATACTAACAAACACCCTCTAATTACAAAACTACACTTATAAAATATATGAAATCAATTGAGAGGCAATGTTGTTTTCACGTTTTAATTTTTAAGTGAAAATATCCTTTGATAACAAAACTACACTAACAACATATATGAAATCAATTAAGAGGCAATTTAGTTTTTACGTAACAAATATCCTTGTATATTACAACACATAAAATATATTAAATTAAATAAGAGGCAATTTCATCTTCAAGTAACGGTACCCTAGTTATATTGGTCTCGTTAGTTAAGTTAGTTTTGTTGTTTTCGTTAGTTTCATTAGTTTTGTTGGTTTCGTTAGTTTCGTTAGTTTCGTTCAGCTTGACAATTTACAAATAAAATAATTGCCGAGTTGCCGATTTTATTAATATGTTTCTTGAACTTTTTCTATATTAAAACAAAGCTAATGCAGAGCTAAGGACACCCCACTTTTCTCGTCGCAGTCAACAGCCAAGACATTTTACCAATGATTAGTCGTTGTACGTTTATATAAAAAAAATCCTTAATTACAAAACTTTACATACAAAATACGTGAAATCAGTGAAGAGGTAATTTCATTTTTAACTAACAAATACCCTCTGATTACAAAACTACACATACAAAATATGTGAAATCAGTGAAGAGGCAGTTTAATTTTTAAGTGAAAAATACCCATTAATTACAAACCTAGTCTAAGAAATATATGAACTCAATTAAGAGGCAATTTAGTATTCACGTTATACATCTTTACGTAAAAAATATTCATATGTGATGTGACGGTGCCACTTGTGTCAACGTCGACGACACGATACCAAACCACCTTAGAATCTAGTTATTTTGCGGGAACGATATTTTCGCGTGAAAACTAAGCCCTAGGTTCAACAGCAACAGATTCCCGTCATGCTTTCGGTATGATTTTCGGTAAAAGGGCAGTAGACCCCATCTTTCAGGTA
>JABFPB010001579.1:0-24423 GCA_022817645.1 Ceratoteleas bidentatus | reverse complement strand
TTCCGTAGAAAAGACGGAAATTTCCTGGCGTTAGACGTATATTTCCGTTTAGTTCCGTTCAGCATTCGAAGGAAATTCCCTGATATTCGAAGGAAATTTCCATTCAAAATTTGGTCAGATTCTTGAAAACAAATTTTTATAAAAATATATATTTTTTAGAAAATAAATGTATACACTTCAACTAAGACGGCACCGAGATTTGAACTGCCAACTCCACAGTTAGCAGGCAATTACGTTCCCACTGGGCCAGAGTGGCAATGTTAACACTCATCGTTTCTTTGCTATACATACGTAGTGTGAAATCCGGAAATTTCCTGTCGTTTGATGAACATTTCCGTTTAATTTTTACAATTCCGTTTAGCATTCGAAGGACATTTCTTGGAACTAGATGGAAATTTCCGTCGAGGTTCAAGCTACTTATGTATAGCAAAGAAATTATGAGTGTTAACATTGCCACTCTGGCCCGTATTTTCCTGCTAACTGTGAAGTTGTATTAGTGGCAACATATTTGCCTGCTACCTGTGGAGTTGGCAGTTCAAATCTCGGTCCTGGCTTAGATGAAGCGTATACATTTATTTTCTAAAAAATATATATATTTATTAATTTTTTTTTTAAACAATCTGACCAAATTTTGAACGGAAATATCCTTCGAATATAATAAAGTTGATAGATTTTCAGATCGTTTCCGAGATTTTCAGAGTTTTATATAAAAGTGACAAGTCTGCAAGTCTGATAAACTCTGAAAAGTCTGAAAAGCTTTTCAGAACGTTTCAGATTTGATATTGTGACTTATTTAGGAGAGAGGATGTTGCTTTAAACACTCTGCAAACAGAGTTTGATCACAATTAGATCAGAAAACTGTCAAAGGTTAATCGAGAACGGTTTTATTTTACTTAAATTATTTTTCTCTCGGAAATACAGTGATTGTCTTTGTTTAACTTATAATATTTATAGTATTTAAAGTGTAATTTTTTCAGAACAGTTATAGACAAATTTTTGTATTTTACCTCTGAAAAACGATTTCAATGCGTAGTTATAAACAGGTTTTGCGATTGCATCTTATAAACGAAGACTTGTTAGTTGACAATCTCAAAGAAGGTGGTAAATGCCGGAAACATTTTAAACAGTTAAAATAGTTTTTATTTCCTGATCTTCAAGATGCATAAAATATTATAATCATACGCTCTTAATACAATTCTACTTAAACAAAGAAAACTTACTTATCGTAAAAACCACTCCTGTTAGCGTGTCATTAAATTTAAATAAACATTGTTTGAAATTGCATAATTAACGACAATCTGCACTTAGAAGTGGCCTGCCTACCGAAGGCGATCATATACCGTTAAGGTGATAATTTTTATGAGCACTCATACGCTTAATCGTTGGATTCTAAATATGACTTTGAATTTATTATATATACTTTTACAGTTACGCTTCATGAAAATGCCATTAAATGTTACTAACTGAATAAAAATAAACTCACCATAAACGTGTCACCACCAACATCGACAACTGTATCCAAAATAATATTTTTCCCAAACTTTTAATTTCCTCTACGCTCTATTTCCCCACCTAAATCTCTTTCTCATAAGCTGTTTCAGTACTCAAAAATTATATCGATTACAACCATTGCGCAGTTTTCAATTACTAAACATTTCCCCTAATTTATTGTGCATCTAAATGTGGCCTCAAGCGGTCGACGATGACGCGCAAGATGCCGAACCTATCACCTATTCTTTTCTTCCCCCATATCGGACAGAAGTGAAACCCGGAAATGCGATCGGCGTTAATCGAGGCGCGAAAGGGCTGATCCGCGGCTGGGTTCGGTTATCCTCGGTTTTGCGCGTTTTCAGCCGAGCACGTGACTCGTATATTTACGAAACGTCACACTCGTCCGCTCTCCCGTTGGCTTAACGCGCGATCTGCGCATGAGCGGAGCGATCTTTTTGGTGTTCGCGTGCACGCACGCGCCCAACGCTCGTACACGGACTCACGGGCCGCACGCACACGTACTGTCACTGGAGGCAATGAACTTCACCTCCTCACCACCGAGCGATGGCTTTTATGTGTGTATAATGGCCCGTGTTTATATACTTTCTTATTCGAACGAGTATCCGAGAAGAAGGCTCGTGTTGTCCGTACGGTACTGGCTTTTGCGTACACATATCTGGGCCATGGCAGCTCGTTTTTACGCAGTCTTTGACCCTGACCTCTCGCCACTTTTTTCTTTGCCTAATGCCTTTTTTGCGGGACGCCCTTGTTGCACGCGGACCTTTTTTTCGGGCGATCGCACCGAGATTGCGACTCATCTAGATGCAGCTCGCGATCCAAACCTGCAAGTGCGGTTTGGATCTGCGCAGCCGATTGAGCGTCTCGAGCCGATAGGCGTAGAGCAAAAATGGCCACAATATTTTATTGCTGGAAATTATACACAAAGTGCACACATTCTGACGGAGATGGGGTGATTAAGCGTCACTCGTTAAGAGAATAACGGTATTCGCTGATACATATTTACGATACGCGCGTTGACGACTCTCGGTATGGGTTCTTTAAATAAACACGTGGGGTGCAGCATGTGTCGCTTTGGATAAATAAATTATCCCGAATAGCGCGCGGAGTGCGCGCGTGTGCGCGACTTTGAAGCTTTCTCGAATGCTTAGATTAGGAATGACAAAGTGTGCTGCGCGACTTTTTGACGCGCTGCGTCAATATAAACCTTCCCAGAAACGCGATACACCATCTGTGAAACCCAATATCGCTCCCCACTCAAATTATTTTCGACGTCCGTGTACACTTGACACATATTCGTGTCGATCGCTTTGCCGGATTTGCGTTGCCTTGTTGTCTTCGCCCCGAGAGCTTGTCGTTCGCATTCGTTTCGACGTCTGCGCGGTAGGGACCAACTAGAATCGGACAATGTCTGACTGGTTATCCTATTTTTGTATCCGGACTCAGATGTTGCTTTTGATCCCGGCGGTAAATCTCCTCTTCATTATCTCCATATGACAGCTCAATTTCAGCACGACCGTTTAGCAATCACGCGTTTATCGCGGCGAACGGCCATTTTCACTTGATTATCTCGCGACGAAAATCACGACAACTTGGCGCGACTTTTCTCGAAGGCTGTAACCACATCCGACGTTCGCCTTCCTGCCTTCTTTCCCCAATTAATTTTGACGTAGCCGGCAAGTTGTTTTGATTGAACGCACGGCAACCTAGAAAAGAAAACGAGCGAATTTAAAACACCGATTAACTGTCTTGCCTAGATAATCAGTAATACCACGGGTGGTAATCGAACGTATCATCAATCCGCTATCAAGGTCAAGCGTTTCCTCCGCAGCACTTACTTTTGCTTTATGATAATTTAATAAGCTCGGGGAACTGGCACAATCGTTTCCATCTGCGCCAAAGCTCTGATTAAACCATCGGGATAATTGATTCGAACTGTACTCGGCCGGACTGAAGTGTTCCAAAAGGTGGGGAAAATGGACGACCCGACCGTTCGAAAATTGCCGCGCAATTTCCTCCGCGGAGCACGCGCTCCCGCTTCTGCGCGTACGCGCGGAATATGCACGCGTGTACGTGCATATTCATTCGCGTTCGCGTTTACATCATCGCGATATTAACGTGTTACTACTAGATGCACAGGTGCGCCCCGGTTCTTCTTTTTATCGCTCGCTCGTTCGTTCGTTCGTTATTCGCCCGTTCGGTCGGTTCGTTCGCCGCCGTGCCTTTTTGCTCGTAGGTCCGAGTAGTAGCTAACGAGTCCGGGCCTATCATTATCCTCTCTCGCAACTCTCGGCTGCCAGCCCCACCGTCCAAGCCAGGCGCAGATTATCCTAGAAACTTATTGCGCTGAACTTGGACAATAAAGAGGGAATCGAATGTACCGTAGATCTTCGGGCCAGTGCACTTTCGTACCACTCTTGTCCTACTCACGGCTATCGCGGTTCTGACCTCGTACGCGGAAACCCAGTTTACGTGCCCGATCATCGTGATATGAATCGAATTTCTGATGCTGTTTACTTATGGGTGGAAAGTTCAACAACGATTTGGATCGATCGATGGTTATTGGTTAAGGAACGGTTGAGGATTGATTGATGTTACGGAGAAAAAGGGAGGGTATCTGATGGAAAAGATGGCTGGAAAATAGGATAAACTGTACTAATTGGACTGTGGATGTATGAAAATCTGTTTGGAAAAGTCGGGGAAAATGAGATTTTTGGACAAGTTTAGACTCGGAGATTTGTAGTAAAAATTGGCGAGATTATGCATATGCGTTTGTCAGACGATTGTAGAATGAGTAAATCTGAATTTCAAAAGGATTTCAGAACTACGAGAATCTGTAAAATGATTTTTTGCAGTGTTTAAAGTTTAAACTTTAAACAAATTATTATTTCAAACATAATATAACACGATTTTCGTTTGTGAAAATCGCGGATGCGAATTGATTCATAAATTTCCAATTTGTCAATGTGTGAGGTATAAATCTTGGCGTCGACAACTAACGTCAGTCTTTATATACCGACTTTTCATATACCGACTTTTTATTTGCAGAAGTTTGTAAACATTTTTAGAAACTTTGTCTGCCAATAAAAATGTGATACAATGGAAAATTTAGTAGTGCATATGCGAAACTGCCGAGGTATTTAAATGGGCGTGATATCATTTCTTACTAAGGCAACGATATTTCAGAATTGAATGTAAACTTCGTAAGGAAGTCGGTTCGAAGGGACTTTTTTTTCTCAGCCAGCCTTTCTCAGTTTCCGTGCCGAATAAAATATGATTCCACGTGTTTATTTTTGTTGCAGTTGATTGTGGCGGCAATTTTTTCTCCGTTCGGAGAAACTGCGTGAACGATTGTGCCTTATGAATAGAGATTATCAAGCGAAGACGGCCAGTTCCATAGAACGCCGTTTCATAGAAGTTTGTAATGATCGCCGGCTATTCAAAGCTAATGGTGAACAATATGGCTCGAAAAAGATCGGCGTATATTGAGAAAGCTCTACCCAAATCGACTTCCTTGCTTCATGTCATATATCATAAGTAACTCAACGTGCCTATCGCACGGAACGTTACGTAATCGAATCAAAATTCAAATTTACTTACATCCGTTACTTTTCGAGAAACGAAACACGTTAATAACAAAGCTCCGCGACGGTTTATCCGAAGCACATTTCGCGGACGTTTCTCCTGCAATCATTTGCAAAGTTACACCAAACATTACCGAATAATTCACTGCATATCAATTTATAATGCCCGATTATGTGATGATATAAGAAAATTTATCAAATTACATGTGGTCGCGTACGAAAGGATATAAAGTCATATATGGTTAAGTTAAGTTATCTACGCGAGATACACAAGATTATATCCAATAAATAATACATTATTGTACGCGGATTTATATAATCTAGAATCATACGTAGTTGCCCAAGATTATCGGCAGGTCGAGTTGAACTGCAAGAATCTACGATCATATATGAACATTTTTCCGAGCGGTTTCACATGGCTGATTCGATTAATTCAGCGCCGCGATATAAACAAAAACGTAAATCAATGGTCCCTTTTCGCATTTTTCCGCAGCATTTCTATCGAGATCGTATCTGCTTTGAAAACTGAAGAAAACAAACACAACGCCAAACGTACATTAATCCATCTCATTTCACGTATTATGCAAATGACGCACCCGTGAAAGGTTAATGGTGTTCCACGAAACATATATGTCAGAGAAATTCGTACTACCGGTGAAAAAGTCGTTTGAAATATAGGATGTAGTGAATAATTTGTTACAGGTAGTATAAGAAATACGATTCAGATGTGTAGAAGGTATTCTATTAAGAGGAGACGTCGACGCCTGGCAAGCAGTGAAAGTCGCGCTAGGTTTCCTACAATTCCGCAATTTTTTTCCAAACTCGCCCCGTGGTACGTTTGGAAATAAATACGGATAGTGCGAATTACGTTGCAATCAATGGCACTTAATTCTGATGCCATTGTCAGTGCAATTTATTACTCTATCGGAAATATTGAAGCTTACCTAACCAACGCCGCTTTTTTCTTTTATTAATGTAAATGGAATTAGAAATTCGCCGTGCCCGGCGTACCTTTGTATCCGTTTAATCCAACTTTCCAGCATTCGCCGTCGCCTTTTTTATCGCGTTAATTGAATCGTGTTTAAGGTACGCGGGATTGTACGCAAATTTCGTTTCCGATCGTTTACGACGCCGAACGAAAGAACCTGCACCTTTATTATTTATCATCAACCGTCAGTACGCCATCATTTTCATTTCATTATCTTAATATAGGATCTTCGAAGATCATATCCGGTGTTGTTTATTGACGATCCCAACACTCTCTTCGCTGACCTACATTCCCTTTTTATTGCCCTTCCATTCCCAATCTCGACATTTTCGACACGTGCATCATCAAAATGTCGATTTCATCGGACCATCAGTACTAAATTCTTATTCGATAAAAAAGATATACCCTTATGTATTTCAATACAGAAATGCTTCGGTCCAGTCTTTTGCCAGTCTTTTGCCATCATCTTGCCAGACTATGAAACAACAACAAACCAGCAAAAGTTCGATACCTTCAAGATTCATCCACATGCTTATGACTTTCCTTCATTTATCTTCGTTTCACCAATCCAAATCCCAACTCGATCTTTGTCTTCAGCCTCGTCCAATCCAATCCCACTTTTTCTTCCTCTAATCCGATTGCCCATTTCCCTTCTTTTTGCCGCGCTAATTGAATTGTGCTAAAGGTTCGCGAGCGCATCTTAAGCAAATTTCCGTTCGATCGAAAAAGTGCGCCGATTCGCCTTCTGCGCATTTATATAAAACTTAACATCCCGTAAAACCTTAAGCAACCGCCGTGATTGGCCTGTTTAATGTATGACCGGCGGGCACATTTTAACCAGAGCTGAAGTAATCAGATATTATCATAACGCCGGAGCTCGAGTTAAATCCGCTCACGAGCTACGGCAGAAATTAACGGTCGAAGTGAGGGTAGGTACGCATTACACACGCGTCTTTGCGACAGATTAAATAAATGCGTAATATCGGAGCCGGTTTGGATTTTTCTTTCGTTGCGCGACACGCGAGGATACACGCGTCATCGTTGCGAATGTCAGTGAACGACCGCGCTGTGGCGCGTTTTTGTTTCGCTGCGCAGAACCCGACTCGGGAGATTCGCGTTGCTCGCTTTGCCTCGACCGATTGATTTGCTTTTTGTCGCGGAACATCATATTCGAGTTCACCTGCGGCATAGGCTACGCGACTTGTACAATTAGGCGGTACACTTGTTCGGCCGACTGATAACTTTATTATGCAAATGTATGCGCCTTAATTGTGTTACATCGAGCCGTTCGATTGAGACACCTCGGCTTCGAAAACGAACAATGTACGTGTCCCGCGATATCGGCACTTATATAACTATCCGCAGGAATTAATGGTTTCGCCGCGATTTCCAGTCGGCAGATTCGAGAGGCGTATGCGCAGGAATATTATGTTATGGTTGACTGAACATATTCGTTTAGTTAAATTACTTTACAATAAGTGGCAATCGGTTATGATTTACAACGCATTACCTTGATCCACAAATGCCGCGCGCCACGTTTTTCGTTTTACCGGGAAAAAACCGTCGCGCGCGAGATACGTTTTAACCTGAATTCGCGAAAGCGTTTCGCGTCGTCCACTTAGCGACGGCAAAATGCACGTGTTATATAACAATTTGGTACATTGTGCGCGTTATGAAAAGTAAACGGAGGAAATGCGCTCCCGATCGAAATAATACGGCAGTGTCCGACGTTCGTGCTGAAATGTAAAATGGTGAGCCGCGGCGAGCAATTAGACCATAACTTTCATTAACATTTATTGAGCCTATCGTAAAACACCTCACCTTTCACGTTAACAATTAAATGCTCGCAATGAAACGATTTTCCGACGGTTGCGTTGCGTAACAATCATTTCCAAACGCAGGAAGATAAGCGGCAAAAATCGCCGATTAATTAAAATCTTGCACGGCGTAAAGTGCCGGGTAGCAATACTGGGCAATCGCAAAAATGGCTCTCGCACAGAATACGGTTAATGATACGGTGAACGAAAGCAGGAGTGAAAATTACAGTTGTATCCCGACTCCGGTGAATCGTGGAAAAAGAAGTCGCGGTCAATAACGCAAAAGTTTCGACGCTTTTCCAGCAAGAAACCTGCATCGTATGCACCCGGGTTTCAGTCGCTATTGCGGCCGAAGACAAAATTTTCCGGCGCAGTTTTGCGATCCGGAATCGGTTGCGCAAAACAAAACAACGCCGGTCGCGGAAAAAAGGCCGGGCCCTCATTAAAAAGCTAATTACAACTCAATTTGTTTCGCGCGCGCGTACGTGCGAGTTGCTTGCGAAACGCTGTTATATAACCCGACGCTTTTCGACGAAAATTCCGCGGACTTGTTTGAAATTGATAAAGCGGCGCGGGCGCAAAAAGTGTCATTAATGATAATCACGTCGATAATAATAACGACGACGATGATGATAATGACGGCGGCGGAAAAAATGGATAATCATAATAATCGCATGTGACCGCTTTTCTGTCTGTCCAACGCCCTTTCACGTCGATGGGTGTGACCTCGGTAGTAAGAGTAGTTCGACGATCATGCATATCCATACGATGCAGCGAGAGGAGCAAACAAGCCGCGAGCGCGACGCCGATAGTCCGGCTCGAAGGACCGACGAGGACGGCGCGTTCTTGCGCGGCGCTCGAGCGAGACGCGGCGACTCCACTCCAACGCGTGGAGGCAGGATACTGGATGAAGGGGAATTGGATGGATAGATGAAGCGAGAGCGAAGAAACGGGGAGGGACGGCGAGCGAGCCAAGGCGATAGCGATTTCTTCTCGACGCGGCCGTCCCGATGAGGGCTACGACGGTGTCGAAGACGCTGCCGATGTTAGCGTCGGCCGCGTGGGTAACCGGTTTGGCGGGTCCTGCAGTTGCACGCACAAACGTGGCGTCACGGACGCACACCTGCGCGCTCAAGAATACTCGGCCCTGCGAGCACATCCACGCACGAACAGCTCGCGTACGAAGACGCGGATCCTCCGACCGAATGTATTATAACGCAGCGGGGATACTGGTCTAAATATAGCGACGCATTTGCATGCGCAGCCTAAAGACCAGGGCTGGATTAATGCGTAGGTGAAACGCGACTGACGTTCGGAAACACCCGCCGAACGGACGAAAAAACGGAGGATAATCAACTTTGTTGGGCAATGATTGGCGGGCGGGGGTGGGGAAATAAAGGATGCGCTCGGGGAGGCTGCTTTTTGCGTCGCTTTTTTTTCGGAGGAGATATTGTAGGGAAGATGAATTTGTGAAACGCAGAGATTTCTTTTGTTCGGCCATCCAATCTGGAGAGCTCCTCCGAGTCAACGAGAGTTCGAGCTAATCTATCATCGTTCCGATACATTTAACAGTCGAACTTGTGGAGGGTTTTTAATTTATGTAATGCAGTTTGTTTATGGTATTAAGTGTGATGGTTGTTCGTTGATTTTGCTGGGGTTTATTTGGTCAGGTTGGGTACGAGTTTATTATTTCTGCGTGGAAGAGCCAATTTATTTAGCAAAAAGGAAAACACGAGCGTGACACTTGCGAAATATTTACAGTTTTTGTGCAATTACGCCATTAGGCTGTGGTTATTTGTGGGCAGTGGCTTTTGTATGCGTCCTTTTGCTGCGCGGACTGTAACTACTAAGTGAAAATTGCAATTAGAGAAGACTGTTAATACCACATTATTATGGCAGCGATTTGTACCGTTAAGAGTGCGATCCAAATTGTAACGCTTTTGATTTATGGCACTTTCAATCTGACAGAAAAATTTGCGCGGCTTGATTTAAGGTGAACGATTGTGCGCAGATACATGCACAATTGAGCAAATAATTTAATATTTATGCATCTAGATTTGCTATTAGAGTGACTGCGATTATTAATCATCCGAAGCAACTATTAATTTTCCGCTCAGTATCAAACGTAAGTTACAACCTTATTGAAGGAGTGTACTTTTAAGTTCGCGCGAAATCCTTTCGAGGCCGTGCAGATTTCATTAAATTGTGCACATTGATTCAGTTTCCGAGCCGAGTGTAACGTTGTCGGATTTTATAGCTGCTGTCTCACTTTAATACGCCGTAACCCACGCACGCCTAGTTTGGTTCTACATTATCCGATTTTTCGCGATTCTACTAAAGACTCCTAAGCGAATAATAATGAACATTATATATCTGCCGTAAGCACTGCGATACGCCTGGTATAATTCCTTATTTGAAAAAAGCGCCATATAGTAACTTAAGATAGTTTGTCGTCGTAATTTAAATGGGTGTACGATGAGCATTGTGGCTCCACAAAGTGTCTTGATGTCTTCCAACTATAGAACACTCGAAAACGTCATTTCGCTCTTCAGCTTTTCCATATTTCATTCCTCTCGTCTTTGTTCTCTTATAACGCATTTTTTAGGTCAATTGAGTCATTGAAATTTCATTTTCTACCGACATTTTTGTCGGACTTTTCTGAGAAATCGTTCGGACCAGATCTTTCCGCCCAATTTACAAAACGTAACGTCGATCGAAACAAAATAAAGGTCCGTTTGATAAAACCCGAATTAATAGTCGACATCTCCCGGGAGGATCATATTAACGAGGCCGAACAAGACCGAAATCTGTTTCATATTGCCAAGGTGGGAGCGGGGTTCCTGAACTCGACGTCTTGCATTTGAAAGGCGCTGTGATAAATTTCACATAATTTCGGGCGACGCTGTAAAGGAGAAAAGGGTGTTTTGTGCAAACCTCAATGTTTCTTTGGCAAACGAAAAGACGTCGAACGGGCACAGGCAAGCGGCCGAGCAGGTAGACGCGCATGTGTACAGGTACACACACGTGGCGTACATATTACTTTCTCGCCCTTCCCGCGACCGAGTGTAAATGGCGTTACTTCTTTAACGGGTTCTACCGGGCGGCCGGGGCAGCGGGAGGATCCAGGGACGGGCGCCAGTGACTCTCGAAAAGAAAACTAATTTATTATCGCCGCGTCAAGTATAATTCGTCTCAGCTACTGTATTCCGACTTCTTTCGTTCCTCCCCGTCCAATCATCGTTCTGCGCGCGTCTCGGCGGGCTCCTTTTTTTCGTCGTTATTACTTTTTCAAATCGTTCATTGGGCTTATTTCTTCGACTCTTTTGAACCCGGTATTACTTCTGCGAAGCATCGCATTATGTTTTTTGTCGCTGATTCCCGAGCCGGACTTTGCATAAAAATAATGAGCGACGAAGGGCAAAAAGACGCGGAAAAAAAGGCGAACGACAAAAAATCGCGGTTGCGCAATGCGCAGCGTTAATTGATAAATTGAGCGTTGAGATGGGTGCCACTCGAAATCGCAAACTGGAGTTACGCTTGCGCAAACTAGAAACGTCGTCGAGGCAAGCAGCAAAGAAAGTGACGCTCCGTATTGACAGTTAAAAATTAACATTTTGCTCTTAAACGACGATCTGAGCTCATTACCGTAATTTTTGTTCGGTGATTTATAGGGGTTCGCAAAGTGCGCGAATTTTTCCGTGCACCGAACGACTTTACAACTTAATTTCGATACGTGTTTTTGCTAAAACTTAATCGCGACGTTACTTCAATTTGAATGTCGACAGTTCGGCGTAATTCTCCGCAATTATGACACTATCTTTTTGCGGCAAAAAGGCGCTCTTTATGGATTCAATTTGAGAAACGCGTTAGCGCACAAGTATCGATACGTTCTGCCGCGCTTAAGATTTTATTGTTACACTGCCGAGCGCTGTTGTGATTACCGAGATAATCGCAACAAGAGTTTTCCGCGCTTTTACGTAACGTTAATAAAATATAAGACAAGGCAAGATAAAGCCGCAATTAGCAACCCGTTAAAATAATAATTTTCGTTCGCAAATCCCTGTTTACATAAGGCCGATTTGCAAAATCTTCCGTGAACTCGAGCGCGAGTTCAACTGGAACGGCGCTTGAACATTTCCAGAAATTTCGATCGAGGCAGCGAATTTGCGTTTCAACGGGCATCTTTGTGTAGTTAACTGTGCGATAAAACGGATACAGGCATGTGTGTTAGGAGGGACGCCCGGAGTCGACGCACTGCGGCGGATAATGATCAGGGCTTGGTCGAGCAAATCGATGATAGATGAAGCAAGACGAGTCACGATCGAACTTCTCCCGCGAATCTGTGTCGCTCATAATCGGTCTGCAGGTTATCGGTCGGTTAAAATCGGTTCGCGATCGGCCTAATTACGACCGCGGCGAAATCATAATAAGCGCGCTATGCCGGTTCTTATTTTCGGGCGCGAGAACCGCGCAAATATATTATGCATAATTAAGATTAACGACGCCTCAAGATTCGATGTCACAGGCCGCGGAAGCTGCCAGGGCGTGTACTTAATCCATCGCGCGTACCGGGACGAATGGCACTTGCGCGTTGGACGCGCGCCAGCGTTTTGCTCATAAATCCGGGCATGACTTGACTTCGATTATCACCGACACTCCGTCGATCCCGCGCGTTTTTCTAGTTCTCGTTAAGTTTTCTTGCCGTCGTGGTGGGGTTCGCGCTGCAACCTGTTGATGTAAATATATTACAACTATAACCTACCACAACCTGCCGCGCGAATACAAATCAAAGATCACAGCGACACCTGGGACTATGCGACCGAACGTCGATATAGCCGCGGATTTTCTTCGACGCGCGATGAATAATTGATGCCGAGTGATTTACAAAGTTATTGTGCTCGGGCGTTGCCTGGAATCGACGGAACGGAACGCGCGGCTTTGTTCGACTTAATTGCCCACGATCGAGTCACGATTGATTTCGCGAATTTTGACCCGCGCGTGCTTAATTGGACACGCGTGTGATTCGCTCGAGAAATTGCGACCAGGCGAGAAAATCGAACGATCTTAGTCGCGCGATCAGATAAGCGCGACTGGGCGCGACCAGATGTGGCGAGATTGAAAAATCCGTCGTATCGGCGTCGCATCGGATAAGGCCGCGCGTACAAATTTGGACGTCGGGACATTTACGAGTATGCAAATTTTTTCGCGAACATCTGCGCGGATGAGCGATAAGGCGCGCGAACCCATTTCGGGATGTCGCGGTAATGCGGAAACGCAATCGTTTAATTGGCCGAAAAAATGAATAATGCATGTTCACTTCCGGCTGTCGTCGTGTAACTTGGGGCGAACGCACTGCGGATGAATCATGCGCTCGAAATCCTTATTAAAAACACCGCAATGTAAGTGCGGGGGGCACGGTAATTGCGGACGGGTTAATTAGACGCTTAAAAGAATAATGCGCGCAATTAATAGCACATCGGCGTACAGATCGGATGGGGACGGCAGCCGGGTCAAATGAACGGGGAAACGCGGCCAACCCTTGCAACGGCGAGCCGCCACCGTAATTCGATCGATCATTCAAATGACAATATTTATATTCTAATTGCCAAATTCCTCGGGCGCGGTCTATTTTTGCGGCCAAATAACGAATGATTGTGCGATTGAAATTCAAATTCGGTCATTTGTCCGGGCAGATGCAATTCCGCATTTGTCATCGGATTTTCGCGCGGAATCATTTCGCTACGGCCGAATGTTTAATCTGCCAATTTATATTCAACTCGGCAACGTTTGACGCTTAATCGAAACGCTTCCATTTCTGTTAATTGGGGATTTTTGATGCCGCGTTTGCGGCGCCATTAAGACAAATCGTCACTTTTCTTTTGATGACGCTTAATTGGCAGTTTTTTTCGCGAAAAAACGGAAATTGGTCGAACAAGTGGAGGTTAATTTCGTTATGGTGGTACCTTTTCAATGAAGATCGCAAGCATTACGCTTTTAAATATCGTTATTTATGTTCAATAAAATCCAAGAAATGTCCCCATGAATAACGCCAACGACTGCAGTTGTTCGGCATTAATTGCTTATATTTGTACATAAATTCGTTCATTAACTATAAGTCGTTGCGAGAGACTGAGGAGGCTGCAAGCGCAACCTCGGTAAAAGTTGAGACGCCGTGATGTCTTTGGTTAGAAAGAGGGGGAGGGGGATTCGTAGGGGGTGCTCGGGTGGGCGGCTGGCCGACGTCGAAAGGGGGTCGGGGAAGACGAGCAGGGGCCAGCGGGGCGGGCAGACGGGGTCCATGCACAACATGCAACGAACAATCAAGAAGTAGGAGGAGCAGCTCGACTGTACTTACGTTTGAGTTGGTTGACCCGGAGCGGGCACGTTCCTACCTTCACCTCAAGTTCATCCTAAGAAATTGCCTTCGCGCTTGCGATTTCATTCGAGGCGAACGAACCGCAGAATAAGCCTGTTTCAGATGACAGGGTTATCCTCCCAAAATTGATTAAGGAAACGAACCCAAAATGACGTGGACTTCGGGGAATCAGTCATTCCGCGTATGCTGCACAATTACGAACAATTTAAGTGGAATTAATGGAAATCCACTTTTCGTTTTGTCGTCCTTTTCGCAAAAACATTGTCGACGGCTGGAAAGGGAAATTATAGTCGCGTGATTCTGTGGCAATAATCAGATACATCATTAAAGTGTCCCTGGCGAAAATACGTTTGTAATCCGAAGCGATGTTCCGGGCGATAAAGTATCTCTAAGACATAAAAGAAATGAGACAAAGAAACGTAGCGAGAGGCGTTATTCTTGGGATAAACGTTAGCCCCATAATTTTCATCAACACTCTTAGCAGAAGTTCAGGTTCCGAGAAACCAATTCGGTCTGGCGTAGCTTTTTGCGGTAGCGTTCAGCGGGGGTCGTGCGCAGCTACTGATACACCCAAAAATAGGGGCCTCTTTCGCTCGGCCGATTCGTCTTGCGATACCAGAAATGAATAATTTATTCCCCGGTAGAATAATAATAGTCATTATATTGACGTCAATCTTGTTTATCAGAAAAATCTCATTAAACCGGAGATCTCGTCTCGTCCAGCGTGCAATTAAAAATGTCCAGGATTCTCTGCGTTGATCGTTATCTTCGGCTGATTAGTATTGTAAAACTGTACAAAGGATTTGTAAACTGGACGTACAGCTGGGAAGTGGCGGCAGTTACTTCCGAGCTGGAAACGTTACGTAACATTATTAAAGCGGTAACTTCATTGTGACGCCGCACAATGACTCGTTTCCTCGAGGAATCGAGCGTCTTTAATTTGGGAAGGGCGCGCGCCGAAGTACAAGGAAAACTCGACGAGGCGGGGGTGTCGTTGACCTCCGGGTAACGATATTGTGTACCACTCGAGTTTAAGTCGAGACTAAGAACCCCCTCAGCCACACTCAACCGAGTCCTTGGTTATGGATCGTTACTCAGTTCGTACCTCGAAACACAAAATCGCCTCGAAAATCACGATCTTTTGAACTCCTTGCCGGGGTCAGCGGCGATTCAACCGAAACCAACGAAAAAGAATGCGCGAGACGTCGGCCAGAAAATCACTGTCCTTTGTTGCGCAGCAAGTGTCAGGTCTTAAATCGCAAAGCGCGACAAAAAAGCACCGGTGACACGTGTTCGCGTGTCTCTCTGTTCGATTATAATTTGCACGTCGCAAAAATGCGAACCCGTTATAATCACGTCGCAGCGACGATCGCAAACAAACCGCTTAATCAAGGCTTCTAAATCGAACAATCTTATCCGGCATCGCGATAAACGCAACTCCAATTTCCACCGGTTTGATTAAAAAGCAAATTTGCATGTTGTAAGAAACGTTATAGTCCGCGGGCGACGCTGAACGGGTGTAAGTCGATACGTTGTCTAAGCTTTGAGTTACAAAACAGAGCAGGTAATTAGCTCGCCGGCGCCGCGGCTGTCGCGATTTACGGCGCATCGCGCAGAGGTCCATGTTTCTCCGCGCGCGTGTGTGCGGTAGTTGCCGTAGCTGCTCATTTTCCTTATGGTCGTTTCAATTATTCCCGGCGGAAATCTGCAGATGCGTTTACGAGCACCGTTAAACGAGTCGAAGAAGAACGCGACTCGATCCCGCGCATTAACCGCGATTCGAATCCGAAATCCGATCGAAATCTCGGCGCGCCGTCGACCGAACCGTATTGCACCGAGAAAAGTCGCTGGCGGCGAAAAAAGCGCGGAGAACCGCGGTAAGAAGCTGCAACTCTCGGCGTCACGCTGTCGGGCACACCGGTTTCGCTTACAGCCGCGTACCCCACTCGTCAGGCCTCGTACGAGAATGACTCTCGTGTTGGTGTACCTGCGCCACACGTCATCCGTGCGTGCGTGTCGGATAATTGTACGTAATTGCCGGGCAGGATAATTAGCGATCGACAATAAGCCGCTCAGCCTCGTCTCTATCTTCGATCCGGAGCTGGCTGCTGAGACTATTCTATGTGCCACACCGTACTATCTGTTACGAGCCACGCGCATGTGGCGGTAAGCTACCAACACTGCGAAATGGTCCTCCGCGATCGCTCCGAAAATTTCGGGGATCGTACAATGCCAGGAAACGGGAAAGCATGGCTCCACAGGCGTCAAGGACCCTGGGACAATAAGAGGAGTCGCGATCGGATCGCGATCGCCCCGCCTAGCTCGACACGTAAATTCGTAGGTTTTAAACGCGTCGGGAGAGTACGCTCGGCTTTATCAGCCTTATCTCGGGGCTCTCGGTCCGTGATGCTTTTGTGCCGTCGTCCCCACCGCCATCGTCCGCGAGCGAAAAACAAAGTCAGTAAAGTTACGGGGAAATGCAAGCAACACGAAACGGGGGTCAAAATCCTTGTGCGTCGAAGGAAGGAGTCGGCGGAGGAGCGATCGCGAGAGAAGGAGGCGAAGGTGCCGCAGGATCACGGGCGAGCGGAGACGCCAGATTGCCGGGGAGTGGGTGCGACGGAGACGGGGATAGGCGCGACAGCGGCTGGGAGGGGGAGGGAGGCCGAGGGAGACGGAGGCAACGGTTCACCGCGGAGTGAGCGAGACCCCCGCAGCTTCGGTGAAGGGGTAAATGGAAAACGACGACGTGTAGGGGACTTTGACTGGAGGCGAGTGCGACCGAGCTATGGCTTCCTGTGGGTCTGACGGAGAGCGAGCTGCTGCCGAGAGGCTACTGCACGTTGCTGCGCCCGTAACGCCGCAGCTCCGTTTCTCGACTGCGACTCGGCCGAAGACAAGTTACACCGCAATAAAAACAGCGAGAAAATTATATGCCTCCGGCCACGCGCGCCCGGCCCGATACCCGGTGCGTTTCGCGGCGGAAGAGCCGCTTTTGCGTTTCTATTACGAGCGGCAGAAACGGGAGCGCGGCCGCGCCGGATAATTCAGCGGCGCGCGAAAAGTTATCGCTCGCGCGCCGCGATAATGTTCGGCGTTTTTGCGGGGCATTGATATGGAAATCGCGGTCCTGCCGAGCCACTGGCCGAGCGAGAACGAGAACGATTGTCTCGGGCGGAGTCGCGACGATTTCCATAAAGCGCGGCCTGCGGACGACGTTTATCGACGCAGGGTAGTATCAGGCCGGCCCCGGAACCCGGCGTTTCGCGATCGACAATCACGATGCAGGATTGCGTATCGGTTTCCATCTGCACTGATCTGCTTGTGTCAAGCACATTCGGAAGGGTTTCAGCCCGAATAAAATCGAGGGCAGTGTCGTTATCGTGCAAGCGAGAGGTTTGAGGGGCCCCAGAAGCGCGAGCGAGAGCGCAGCACAACAGGACGAACCAGTCTTGCCAGCTGATGAGCTGCTTCTCCCGATATACTTTTATTATTTATTTTGCCTTTTTTGCCTTTCCCCTCCAGCGGCCCCTCCGCTGTTCTCGAATCGCTCGTTTTTTTCTTATCGCCGAGCTCCCCTTTGCGAGTCAACACACTCGACTCGCGTTGTGTTTGTTTATGTGCCCTACTCGCGAGCTTTGATTCCTCATTACGTGACAGCCACCGATGTTAAATATATACAATGGCAAGCGATAAAAGGCCGTATTTTTAGAGCCCGGGACTGTCACTCGATGTACTAGTCTGTTCGAAACCGCATTTCCTCAGAGTTTTGAAAAGTTTACTTCGCCCGACAGCGATGCTCCAAGGTCAACGACGGTCCGTCGATGAAGACGTTAAGGCGCGGCTTTTTGCGCTGGAAATGAGTGTACTGAAACGCGAACCCCATTACAGGTTTTGCGGCTTGACTGTAAATCAAAACGGCCCCAGGAAACTGGCGATTCAGGTTGCCCGACGACCCGGGGTATTGTCAAGTGTACCTGTCGATCTTTCGATACGCGCCTGCGCGGTTATGATTCATTGGCCATTTCGCGGCAATTATCGCGGGTTTGCGTAACGCGCAATAATTTGTTGCATTGTGCGCCGGGCACTCGGGCGGAAAGAACTCGTCGTGGCGACGAAGCCGTCGAACCGAAGGGAAGGTTCGCTCGGTTTCCGAGGCTGACGATCGGCATCTCGATCGATGGCAATGAGATCATTGCCTGGAATAAGCGAGGTAATAATTTCTGTGCTGTATACGAAGTACCACCCTTGCTCATTTAGCCTCGACGCCGTGCTGCGCTTGCGCAATGATTTATTTTCCGTCGCGATAATACGCCGGCGTTACCGGCGTACGTACGCGCGACCTTGAACGCGACAGACGTTACACGACGACACAATGCATAATGCACCGCGACCACGACCGAGTCCGAATTCGACGCCTCGCGGACCGGCATAAATGTTTACCGCGCGTCATTAACGGTTACGGTAATTGCCGGCTTTCACATTGTGCGTCCGATCTCACGTTACGTTACACATACAACATGCTAATCCATTGACAATTATTCAATGTCAATAGTAAGCGACATTTTGACAAGTTTATTGGTCTTAATTGTGTTGCGCGCTCAGTTGCGTCTCAAACCTTGACCCCGATCGGTAATTGCACCGCGAACGTTCTTTTCGCCAAAGCGTTTGATGCGTTTAGAATTTTCGCGCGGAAAATTCATTTTCAACTTTACAGCTGTAATCTAAAAATCAGAAATACATTCTGAGGGAGTCATAATTAGGTGGACTGACTAAATTTTAGTACAACAAGACTCCTCTAGTTGTCGGAATAGAATCCATTGACTTAAGATTCTGATTGCTGCAGAATCTTAAGTCAATGGATTCTATTCCAGTCTGGTATTCTATTGAATAGCAGGCTGAGTTACTGGTATTCAACTTCAACCAGACGGTTACGTTGTTTGAACCAGACTATTAGGCAAAAGCTTCAACCAAGAGGTTAGGTCGTTTCAATAAAAAGTTAGGCGGTTTTCACCAAACTGTTAGGTAATTTTAACGAGATTGTTTAGATGTTTCTACCAGACGGTTAGGTTATTTCAGCCAAAATGTTAGGTGGTTCCAATCAAATTGTTAGGCCATTTCAACCAGAGGTTATGTGCCTTCAACTAAACTCTGAAATTGTTTCAACCAAAAGACAAGGTGGTTTCAACCAAACTGTTACGATGTTTCATCCAACAAGATAGGTGGATTCAACCAAAACATTAGATGGTTTGAACCAGTTGATCATCTGGTTAAACAGTTAGGTTGTTGCAGTCAGATGATCAAACCTAATTAACAAAATCTAGTTGAAGAATTTCGATCTAAATAGTTAAAAAAGCCAAATGAGTTAAGCTAGGGAAACTTAGTCCTCACATTAGCTAATTTCGACTAATCCACCTTTTTCCAATGCGTGTCCTTCTCTTGTGGCTCCCCTAATAATTATAACAATAATTCCTATTCAAAACCCCGTACTTGCACTAAACTGCGTCATAAATCGTGCACAGTTATTCCGTTAGACGGTTTTCATAAAGAAATTAACGCGTAAGCGCGTTCGTCATTTTACAAGGCCGTAAAGCGCGGCGATCGTGAGCCACGCCGAATTCGAAGACTCTTTGTCAGTCGAAACCAATTCGTTTCTACGAGCGCGCAAATGGTCCATTGTCCGCAAGACGGTACAACGAGTCGCGCGTCGTTAAAAATGTCGTCGCCCGTGGTTGAGTGACAATTAAAATGACGGTGCTAAATTGTTTGGAGAACGCGAACGAGCGAAACGACACGTACACTCCATTATGCGCCGCGCCGACTTTGGCGTCAATTCAAACGCAGCCCCGCCGCAGGGATACGGAAAATCGTCCATTAGGTGGCGCTTTTCGGGCTGCGAATGAAAGACGCGCAAGGGGCCCGCGCTCTTTGACAATGCCTGTCGTCCGCGAGTGTCTTGTCGCGAACTCGCGTTCTCTTGCTTAATGGAAACTATACAATTTGTCCCTCTAATTAGACACGCAGTAGCGCCGCAGTCCACGGCGATACATGTGTTCCGATACTGGTATGCGCTATGTATGATCGACGTATAATGCGTGCGTAACTATGTAACTTGGCGTGCACACACATTAACGTACGAGTGTTGTCAAATCTGGGCGAACGCATTGTCTTCGAATCAATATTGATTTGCGTGGCGTACGTGACACACTTTCGCAGCCTTTAATTAAGATACCGAGGAATAAATTGCGGCGGACAAACAGGACAATTGATTAATTTAGATTAATTGTGCGATAAGTAGGGAATAGGAAATGCACAATTTTTGCGGCAGTGTAACACGATTTGGTTTAAGGCGACGGATTTGCATTGGAGTGGTCGTGCGTATTGTGCGAAATGTCGGGGACAGGGTTGTCCACAGTGTAGAGTGGCCATTTTGTTAAATTGCGGAGGGATTCTAGTTAGCAAAATAAACACGGTGATTTAGGGCTGCAATTCTGTATTTTAGCAACTGAAATTTTGTAATGATTTGGGACGAAGGGGAGGTAAAGGGATTGATGGTAATTATTGCTTTTGCAACGAAGTCGTAATGGGGGGATGGAAATTATGATGTTTTGTCGGAAGACGCAAGCTGGGCGATGTATGTATTATGTGGGTTTCTTTGTAAAAGGGTAATTGCTCGGTGGCGAAACTACATTTAAGGTCAAGTTCGCAACTCACTTTCGGCCGTAAAGTGGAACAAAAATACAGATAACATATTTTCAGATATTTCGAACGGAAGCTCGCAAAGGCGACAGGAAACCGCAAAGGACATGGCTTCTTTTGTGTATCTTGGACATTTGCGGCAATTATTGTTTTAATCTTTCCAAGGTATCGCAGTATAAATAAATGCTTTTATACACATTACTTTGTTGTGCGCAATAATTTGCATTGCACTTAGATTGCACTTATATCAAAACGTCCACAACGCGATCATTACCAGCCGCAAACACTTGTGCTTATTGTAATTTTTATAAGTCTAATTGAGGTTTTCCTTGTGCGAGAAATGTCGTTGAATGTGATACAAAGTAATTATTGATGAATAAGTATATTAGATGGTATTGTAAACGTGGTAATGAATGGAAATGTATTCAAACCACATAATGCAGCGGTACAATTGTTTCAACAAAACTTCGATTTATCTTTTTATGTTAATTGCCATTTTTCTTTCACTTCTGTAACGCACAAGGTAAAATAGATTCAATGCAGTTATCGTGAGTTAACATTCGTTATTCATTTACATCATGAAATAAAATAATCCCATCAAACTTCATTGTCATCGTTGGACAATACGTAAACGGTAGCACGAACTGTCCTCTTTTTCTGCCTCTTTTTGTGTGCGGTACAAAGTAATTCATCATTCCTAAGGATACAAGGCACTTTGTTTCAGTCTCGAGATTCATTAGGCATAAGCTCGCCGGATCAAATCTCTTTGTTGAAACACGCGGTTTTTTGCCATCGTCTCCGATCGGAAGCAGAATCCAGAGTTAGGTAAACGTAAAAAGGCGCGTAGTATAAGGTGAACCGTGGACGTGACAATAAAGGAACGGGCCTCCAATTACGGCAAAGACATTGCACAACAGGCCTGTGATGACTGTCTTTCTTTTACCTCCGTTATACGGACAGATAATTTTATTAGACTCTAAAACGGAACGCTTATTGAAAGGACAAACAGATTTAACGAACAATCCGGGCCTTTCCACGACGCCGTTTTACACTTTTTCATGGAATCGGGCAACGACTGAAAGTCGCGTCGATTTTGTAGAAATGGAAAAATGATCCGCACTTTCCTTTATTGTTGAAAGACGCGAGCAGGTTGCAAAAGATGCCGCGTGTTTTCGTCGTCGAAAGTTGAAAAACCGGATGTTTTGCGCGCCAGTATCAGTTCCCGCTGTTTATGTTATCGATAATTGAAATCACGCCGGCAATAAAAGTGTCCCGTGTCGTGAAAAACGCGTCTTTTTTGTCAGCCCCGTGAATTGCGAGATCGTGGCGAAAAGGACGCCGTGCAGCAGATAGCGTGGAAAAAGATACAAAGGAGTTTAGAAGTCGTAACACTCGATGGTACCGGGAAATGAATGACGCAAGCCGCTTGCTGGTAGGTACACATTACGCGTCGGTTGCAGATACGAATCGACAATCAAGCCCGGCGATTAGATGCACATCGTAATGTCATCGCCGTTAAGTCATTAATGTGTACAGTTAATGACGTGCAATGGTGCTTATTAGTCCCGCGGACTGGACTCATTTTCGTCGCGACGCAGGTAAACATTGCGCAAACGTCATCGTGCGAGGCAAAGGTTTTACGGCGACGTTTTGTTTAGCGCCGGTGGGGAAACGCACGAATTCGCAACGGTCCAGGGAAAAAGAACAGCGACTCCCCGCGGCTGCACTGTCGCCCGCAATTATTCGCCATTATTTCCCGACCGCGGCACGCGCGTTCCATTTACAATCGCGGGCCGATAAATAATTGAACGCGCGATAAACATTGCCGCGCAAATCGCGCGGATGTTAATACGAACTTCAGTATTCCAATTCCGCCGCGGATTGCAAATTCAGCGATCAATTATGCATCGTTCCGGGCTAAAATGAAAATGCAAGGAATTTTTCATCCGGAGTGCGACGCAAAAATAAACCACGGCCTTTGTCACGTGTACCGATTACGAGCGTCACGTATCGAGCGTAACTGTCCGGCGTCTTTTCAACATGCAAACCCATGGAAACGCGCGCGAAATGTCCGCCGAGCGCGTGCGTGTATTAGAAATAACTTTGAATGTTTTTAAATCAATTTGCGCGGATTCAATGCCACGTTTGAACGCCGTCCAAGTGCTCTTGGCCGCGCGCCAAAAACAATTACACCCCGGACAAAACCGTGAGTTATCCCGGGATACCCGCGCGGCCTCTTATTTCTGTTTGGCCGCGCGTTTATTCGCGTCTTTTATCGCGACTATAAATCACGCGAATTCGCCGCGTCCAATTCATTAGAAAATTAACACCGACCGGCCCGCGAGCACACGTGTTTTTATAAGTCCGACGAAGCCACGCATTTATTATCCTTTGAACAAAGGACAAAATGGGGTCATCGTACGTGGGACGGTACTCGGAGGAACCAGTTTTTCTTCTCGTACGAGTCTAACACCGATCACGCGATAGATCGGCCGTATCGCGAAGCGCTGCATCGATAAATATTTAAACGCGCTTCGCGTTTGACTCTCGCACAGCACTGGCGGTTGCGACGTCCCGATGCAACTTGACCCCGTTTCGCCCCGGGTTTTTCGAGCAAACTGAAAGCGCGGCGGGGAACGGCAGTGCGAATTTTCGCGGTGAGTTCGTTGCGAAATTTCACCCTTCCCCGCTTGATATCAGAAAATAATGCGGCGCGCGCGATGACGGGCAATTTGAAATGCACCGGAGTCAGTAACCCTTCGGGCCGAAACGGGGATTAAACGCGCGAAGGGTGGTTTAAAAAACCGCCTCGCCGAGGGAGTTCGTACGGGCAGAATAAGGTTCAGGTTAGTCAACAGGTGGCTAACCTGCCAGCGAAACTAACCTACACAAACAATGCGCCCGATGCACAAATACGAATTTTAACCTCTCTCTTTCTTCCGCGCGCAAAACCCGTCGGAGTTAAGGAGAAGGCTGCCTCTCTCCGCCGTATCTCGACTCACACATCTACGGTTCCTCAATCCGGCTCCTCGCCCCGCACCCCGACCGTCGTTCAAACGTGTTTACGGAGGGACCTGGACCGTTCCAGACTGCACGTGTTCCTAACGTACCCGAACCCCCGTCTCCGAAAGGCGGTTCTCATTCGACGCCGACTCAAAACTGTAACATATTGCGCAGGTAGCGAAATCGGGTTTTCGCGTATCAAAACGAAACGTGGCGGATCACGTTCGCAACCGGGAACGCGTCTTTTGTTTCGTCGAGCGGAAATCGTCCGTGGACCGTTCGACGGCTCGGCAATTATGCTAACCGATAATTCATGCGTCGTTCTCCGTGGGGAAAAAATTGTTGTGACTCGGTGCTCGCGATCGACCGGGCCCGATGATTTATCGAACGGTTCGCGTGACTCGGCGAGCAAAATCGCGCGGAATATTGCAAGATATTTTTTGAGAG
>JABFPB010001578.1:0-24428 GCA_022817645.1 Ceratoteleas bidentatus | reverse complement strand
GTTTCATTCTGTAACAGCAAGATATCTTGCTGTCACAGAATGAAAATCAGTTTGCCACACAATGAAAGTCATGTCGTGAAAGAACTGATTTTCCTTCTCTCGCAGAAGGATTCTTATTGTGACAGTAGGACATTTTTAAGAGTGCAGTATACTATATAAAGTTGTAATACTTATATAGTACGTATAAATAAATTGAAATCAATATCGTAAAATCTAAAATATTTCACTTTTTTGAATAGTATAAAATTTATACTATTCAAACTCACTAATAAATTAATGAGGCAAACTCGGATGAGAAGAGGTTAAAAACGCTGCCCTAACGGAACAGCGTTAGGGCATTGAATCAACATCGAATCAACGTCTCAATGTCCCTTAGGTCAACATTGAACCGATGACGATGCCATCGAAATTGATTCAATGTCTCATTCGACATAGAATCGATGTTGATACAAGGTCGATATGACCATCAACTCGACTTCGATTCAATGTCGATATCAACATCAACTCGACTTCGATTCAATGTCCATGTTAACATTGAATCAACGTCGATTCGATGTCGATTGAAGGGACACTGAGACGTTGATTTGTCTCAGTATTTCACTGAGAAAAATAACTTCTTGCCGTCGTACATGTAATGCTTTTTGTATCAAGTGTAAGGAAAGTTAGTACTTTATAATCAGTACTGATTGAGTACTTTCACTAATACTAGCAGTGAGTTCAATATCAATACTCACTGAAAAGAGATAAAAGTGGAAGTGTTTTTATTGTACGGTTGTATACACTGAGAAAACTAGATTGTGCTACCATGACAGCGAAATCTCAAGATGGTATTGGATGGATTTAGTTTACATCGGCATAACTTCAAATTCATTTGGCAATTTTAATATTTGAAATGGTGAAAGTTCACATTTAAATAGCGAATTTTACTATTTTAATGGCAAAATTTCGCTATCGAAAGCTAAGCGATTTTACCATCTCAGATGGCGACCAGCTATATTTAAATTGCGCTGGTCGCCATTTAAATAGTAAAAATCCCCATTTTCTCAGTGCATCTTTAGTGTTGAGATATATCGAAATCAATTGCTACGGACGAAAGCTTAATGCCGATATTATAGGAATAACTACAGGATTTTACTATAAAACAACTTATACTCTAAAAACAATCCTCTCATAATTAGAAGATTATCCTTATTATTAGAGGAATATTCTTCTTATAAGTGGAATATTCTTATTATGCGCGGAATCTTCTTAGCATAAAAGGATTTTCTAACAATTTTTGCAATGTACAAAACTCTGGTCAACTACGCAGCATACTTATGAGTATTTCATTTAATTTTCGTCGACAACAATAATTTGACCTTCACATATAACGAAATTTTCCTAAACTCGCGTTCCACTTGACATCATCTAACTCCATATGAAAGTGCTGCCAAACCCCCCACGACACCCCGAATCCACTTACACTAAGTGGATTCCCGCCGTCATAACGCCGGATCCAGCAACCGTCAACCTATTTCGTTAGCAGTAACCGGACAATTTTCGAGTGCGTCATTATGCAATTAATCGCCAATCTCGAGAATGGCGGTGCACGGGATTCTTTTCGCAATTAAAGCTCTGGAATTTGCAAGCGTATCGCGGAATAAAAGGATCCCCGGCGGCCACCAACGAGTCGCATTTCGCGCGCATTATCAGACTCGTCCGTAAATACACGTTAATTGAATCCCGCGCAAATATGAAACAATTGCATTTTATGCAAATGCTCAACGTATCGAATTTTCGTCAAGTTCGGATTAATTATATTGCGCGAGCGCGTTCGGCTGAGCCCCGGGGTTTTGCGCGAATCTAAATTAATTTGATCGTTATCGGCGATTCGAAACTTGCGAAATTAGCCCAACACGAAAAGGCTTTATTAGCAGATGTATCAGGGTTGGCTTTTGCAAATAGTTATATCAGTGGCGGACACTGGCCTATCCCGGCACGTGTCAGCTTGTGCCACTCTTATCATCGTTATGTGGATTCTGCCGCAGTGTCGTTGTGTTTCTATTATCTGCAATAATATATTCTTTTTTTGTGCGCGAGACGCGCGCGCCGTTTCTCCCCGGGGAGAAGAGACAGCGGGGGGGGGGAGAACGCGCGTTTGTCAATGTTTGCCAGTGTCGACACCCACCTACTTATGCAAATCATTTAATTTAGCCCCCCTTGCACCCATTTGCCCTCTTCTCGGGACTCGATTGTATCTCGAAAGCTATTCGTATTCATTGGTTTCAAGGGGGAAGCGCGCTACAAGTAACCATACGATTGCGTTTCTGTTTTCGATAGCGTTCGTGTTGCTTTGGAAGCGAAGGCGATGTACTTTTTTCCGCCCCGAGAGCATTTGTCGGTTCGACTGTTGCGACGGGTTCTCGGCTCCGCGGTTTCGCCGCGGCGCAATAATCAATTGCAATGTTGCTAAGAGTTGGCTTGTTTTTCGCGGCGAGAGAAGTTCGCTGACGTTTCCCCGCGGCAGGCGTAACGGCTCGTTCGGGTGCTTGAAACCGCGTTGAACTGGGGCAATTTCATTCGAGTTGCAATTTAATTATGAAACTAACATTACGTGACACACGTTTTGGCCTCGAAGAATCACATGCGACGCGATTCTGGGAAGTTTTGCGAATTCAATTTCGGTGTTCGAGATGTGGGTTGAGGAGGAAAACCGACGGAATAGAGGGAAAAGGAGTCGCGTGCGACATGGAAGTTAGATATTTTTGAAAGGAAAACGATTTGTTGTGGCGTATAAAGTTTGTCTGTGATAAGGGAGTTTCTTTGTTTTCTTAATTGTCAATTGGAAAGAAAATTGAAGTACGGATAAGGAGAGCGCTTTTTGATTTTTCAGGCGAATAGTTGCATATTCAAGGGTGAAAAAAGACAGTTTTATGACGCGAAAAAAATGGTAGTCGCTTTGATATGAATGGAAACTACAATTTCGCGTAACAGTAAAATTACTGGAACACTTGAATCGATTTGCATAATGTCAATTCTACACTCAGAGCAACAGAGTCTTAAAATTACAATAGAGACTGCTGAGGTTACAATTTTAGAATAGGCGTGCTACAGTTAGATGTTACAACCTAGAATGCAATAGGCTTTTGAAGTCTACGTTGTGATTTTTATAGCTCAGGCAGCAACGCCAGCCTAACAAGCTTTTCGAAATTCCATTTAAAATAACTGAGTGACAAAAAGGTAATTTTATTACTACAATTAGAATTAGTAATTTAATAAATTTGTGAAGCGCTAAATAATTAATTGCCCTACTAAATACACGCCTGTTTCACAATGTAGGTTACAGATTGTATCCATTGTGAACCATTTTCATTGTAAGAATTTATTTATTTTGTTGCAATGAACTCTAAAGGTGTTGGTGTAACATATAAAGTTACAATTAACAATCGAATTCAAATCTTTTAAACGTATAATCATGTTTGTTAAATCCAAGAAAAATAGGAAAAGGCAAAGTAGAAATTTGATTAAGGATGTTAGAATTAACTTCATTCATTCTTCATTATTTGCTTTCTTGCTTCAAACCTAATACAATCATTACTTCGAAAGTAATGGGTTTACAATTTTGACATTATTAACAAGAATCCTAAAATTGTCAAAATTAATATAAAATTGGTATTACTTCGATCGTGTTGAAAATTTACAACAGCATATTCCTACCCTGTTATTAAACGCATTTCAGTAATCAATTTCAACTATTTAATTTACAAATTTTTTAATTGTGTGTATTACGTATATATTCAGTATGTTACGTATTAATACTCTCGATAAAGAAAAAAAAATGTTTAAAACAGCTTATAATATGTTATATTATAAGCTGAGATCATCTGTTATTTTTTTCAAATAGTAGATATAAAAAAATCGCGTTTACTTTTTCTAATCAGAACACACTCACATGTAAACACATATCTTTATCGAATACACTAACTCATTATGAGTTTATGTAATTTCAAAGTTACATTTTGATCCTGGATGTACATCAAAAGAATATTTACGATTTACCATTTATGATGAGGGACTATTATAATATTATTAACTTACAAATAATTTGTATTAAACACTCCACAATTTAATACAATACGTGAAGTAAAGAAACCAATATGGTTTCTCGTCATGCACATTATTTGGTGTGCGTTCGTAATACCTACAAAAGGACTCGTTGCCTTTTTACAACATCTAACCCTGCTCCCTTTGCCCGAAATCTTTTCACACCCGCAGCCCCGCGAAACATGACGCCCCCAATCTAAAAATATCTCCTCCCCTACGGGCTCGATTCATCGCGACCACTTGAAATTGCACTGACCCGCGGGAATTAGCTAGCCAGGTCATCCGCCCGGCCGCGCTCGACGCCAAACTGTCAATTTGTTGATCGGCAATATCATTTGGATTGATTTGAATGTCAGTCGCAATCAATGCCGATTGTCGATTATGGAATTGCCGTCACACGACTACGAGCGCCGCGAATGACGTATGCGATTGTGTGGTCGTTTAACCATTTTACATCGGTGGAAACGGCTGTTGGCAGCCGCGTCGAAAGCGCTGTACACACCACGTCGCGCAGCTAACTGCATCGATTGCGTTACTCTTGTGAAAGTGTATGTGTGTTTCTGTTTATGTACACACATGCACATACACACTTGCAACCGAGACGTATACGTGTGTGTTCACGCGTGTCTGCGAGTCTCTCTCGTGGAACAAACGGGAGGATGGCGCGAGTGAATTAGTAGCATTGTTAATGCAGTAATCGAGTGTTTCATCGTTCGATGATTCCGCTCAAGCCGGATGATGAGAGGGCGCAGGTGTGTGCGTGTGTGTAGCCGTCGCGTGATACACGCTGTTGTCATCGAGCCCATATCATGAAGCGCGGAGCGCACTGTTTCGGCCCGCCTCCCTTCGTCATTTAACGCGCGTTATTTTTCAGTTTGCCTTTATCATGCGATTACAAAGTTGGCGTGTTTTATTCGACGGCAAAAACCGGCGCGTTGTCGGTCCCGGCCGAGTGTGTGTACGACAGTCATTGCATGACAGTTGAAAACCAAGTTGACGTCCCCGAACATTTTCGAACAAAGGGCGATGACGATTTCGGGAGTTTTTCGAACATTTGTTTGATGAAATATACTTGATTGATATAAACATTTTGTTTTTGAAAAAATTTCTTTATTATAAGGAGTTTTATATAAAACTCCTTATAATAAAGGAGTTTTTTTTGTTTTTTTTTTTAATTTTTTTTGATAGCTTGTACAAATGTATGAACAAATTACTTCGGTTTTTACGTATTTCTAGTTGTTTTTAGATTATTTTGCCACTAGTTTTTGAAAAAGGTTCGAGTCAGAACTTGTTTCGAACGAGGAGAACTGTAGCGTAAAGTCGGTAGGCAAAAAGTTTGATCTGTATGTTGCAAATCTTTATATAGCCGTTCGCAGAGCCTGACCGTAAGAGGTGCGCGCACTTATTGGCTCAGCGCAGCATGGTGGGGGCGCTTTCTCGGCAATGATCGGCGATCGTGGCATTAGTGCTTCACGGTCGGAACACTAAACTATTATTCAGTTTTTTATAAACTCTCTTTCCCTCTTATCGATTGAAAACGTATAGATGTGAGCAGGGAACAGACAATCATTTCAAATAAGTTTTACTAGTGCATGTGCCGCGATGCGCTCATTGGTTTGCCTATTGGCCAGGATGATAGTATGTGGCCAGTCACTTGATTGGCTGTCATAGGCAGTCACTTGTCTGGCGCGAACAATGTTTCAAGAATGGGGGACATATTAGGAGGGAAAGAAAGTTAATCGATCATTAGTAAATATCATATTTTCAATCATATTCCACAGAAAATCCTGCAGTGTTGTCAGTATTCATAAAATGTGTGTTGAGGAATGTTGCCTACATCTGTACATTTAATTTTAAAACCACTTTATTTTAAAACAATATACAATTGTTTAACTTAATTTAGTTTAATTCGGATGGTGAAAATTCGAATAAGTGAAAAAATGCATGAAATATTTGATAAGTTATCTTTGTGTAAAATCTACACGGAAAAACTGTTCCCTCACTCGGGGCAGGGAATTTCATTCCCGCCCTGACGGTCGGAATCGCTGGCTTCCCGCTCCCTCGTAAGGGAAAATATCTATGCTTCACGCAGATTGTACCTTACACGGAGCAAAGTAAAAACGACTCAGCCGCCATTTGCCCTGCACTACGGAGTCGCACTCCACGTCTGAGTAGTGTAGAATAGGACAGAAAATTATAACCTCAAAAGTTAAACAAGGACAAATATAATGATATGTACATTTTTGTTATCTTTGTTTACCTTTAGAGGTTAGGATTTTCTGTTCTATTCAACCCTACTGAATCGTGCGGTGCAAAAGACACAGTCGTTTATATTGGCGGGGGCAGCTCTTTTTACACAGAGAGCGGCGGCGGCGCGCTCTGTGGTAAACGGATGGGGCATGTGGTGCGCCCCCCGTGGCCCCCAAAAGTTATAAACAAAAGATGAGTGAATTGCTCGCTACTCTGGCGTAGTTGCTACACCAAATTTTATTCCGTGTGTGGTGGGCCTGACAAGAGCCAGTGGTTTTATATAAGTTAGCTCGTGACGAACTAACCTTTTTCTTCTTTTTTTTCTGGAGAGACTTCCTCTTCTGAAGATTATGTTTCGGTTTCAGAGCACATAACATCCTCTTCGGATGTACTTTCCTCTTCCGATGAAGCCTCATCATCAGAGGAAGAAACTTCGAGATCAGCTATTCATTTTTGTTTCCTTGGACGGTTTGAATGTTTGAGAATACTATAGCGTATATAGGATATTATCAAAATACACCCTCATCAACTCTAGAGGAAACGGTTTATTCCACTTCGAAGTAAATTGCGCATTAGGGAGAGGGAACCCCCCCTCCCGCCGATACTTCTAAGTCGCGTGCTCCTATAAAGAGGCTGTACTTGAAAAAAATATAATCTGTTACATGTTGGGATGTAAAAGGAAGTCAAATGATGCATTAGAGAGTTCAAGCGATTGAGCAAGGAGAAGGAGATACGGCTTGACTCAAGCCTCGCAAGATCTCAAGAACCGTTTGAGATCAATGTCCATTGTGATATTATCTCACAGTACACATTGATCAGTACACATTTATAACAATCTTTGATTATTATAACTTATTCAATTGCTTAAAGAAAAATTTTTAATTACAAGTTAACTAATTATATTTCCTATGGTTTAAACTTGTAGTTACACATTTCCGTATTGTGCGCAAATTGCAATTCTCAGAGGTAAAATGCGTGCGACCCTTGTATAAATAAACTAGAACAAGTTTGTAGCTAACACAAAACAAAATGGCAACAAAAAGTCAAAAAATTCAAATATCACAAGACCAGGTACAGATCGTCTGTCGTATACTCATAGGTCATGTGAAGTGATAAAAAATGATGTTTCATTTCATTATCAGTCCCTTTTTTCGATACTAAACTGCTTTAAGTTTTTGAACATGTTTTTCAACAGTTATTTTTACTGGGGATAGGAAATGGTGGTGTCGTTAACATTGCCATTGTTATTCTTGGTTATACGCACTATCTTGCCTCTTAACATCAGTTGCTTTAGGAAAAGTTTGTATAAAATTAACAATGTTTAGAAATGTGTATTTTTCCGTTTCATAATGCGTTAAATTTTTTATGATTTTTTAATTCAAAAAGTACATTTATGGAGGTTAGGGAGAATTATTTCAATCGACATTGGGATTAAAGCAAAATGAATTTCGTTTCTAAACCCTTATGCATAATCCAAACCTAATTGCGTTTTAGTGCGAGGTAGGCAAAAACAGTGGCGAAATAATATCCAATTCCAAATCAATCTCGCTAATTGAAACGGGCAGTATTTTATGCTAACGTGCATTAATGTGATCGCACACCAAAATACCGACATTGTATAACACGCGCGGGAAAGCAGTCTGCGAGTCAGCTTTCTACGCTATGGAATAGATATGTCGGTGATAATGCAATTGTGATTTTATAGTGTACTGCATTTTCCAATTAATTTTTGCTAACGTATTTTAATGGATGAGAAAATAACATTCACTTCATTTGCGAGAAAAAAGTCATTTTACAAGAATTTAAACGTTGATATTTCATTGGGATTAATTTAAAATAATTGTAATGATGAGAACGGATGACATTTACATTTGTGTGTGAGGATTTTATTTACGGTGCCAAGTTCATCAATATATCAATTTATACAGTTATAATCGTCGGTTTTAAAATCAGAATTTTAATTCTGTTTAAGTTTCATTGCAGCAGAATATGGATTTACAACAGTAAGCTTATTTTTCATGTATAGATTGGATTTGAAAAGCGAAAAAACTATGATAAATTACAGTTATTTCATGTTAATTAATAGTTCTTTGAAACGTCAGTATTATTACTCAGAAGACCCTTGGTTTAGGGGATATCCAGAATATGTTTGCTTGTATTTTGACCTCATTTTTGTTACGATGGATACTGATTGAAACGTGTGCTTGAAACGCAGAAACAGATTATCAGTATCATTACTTATTAGGGGTGAACTTTGTATGTCTTTTTAATGATTGTTTCACACTCCAAATATTCATTTCAGCAAATAATCTTAATATTTGCTGAAATGAATATTTTCAGCAAATATTAATTGTATACTTTGTTTACGTTATTCTTTATTCAAATTAAATTTAATCTCTACATAACATTCAGACACATTTTTAATATTCTAATACACATCGCTTAGGGTGCAAACTTGCGTATTATCCAATACAATTCTTCAATACGTGTGTAATTTTCCGTTATACTTTGCGTAAAATATGGTGCAATGTTACTTTTTTATTGTACTCTCATCTTCAATCTGCAATTTCCTGAACCCCAATTTACATATCAAAGAACCTGTCATGCATCGCTTCGAACACGAATGCTTCCTCCAAAAACCGGACCAAAAGCTCCCGAAAAACCACACCCCTCCTCCGGCCGTCAAATTAAGACTCCTGAATCCGCCCAATTTCCGCGATACCGACACATCGGCATTGATTTACGCCAGGCCCCCGCGGGGCCGCGGCAATTATTTGTTTTATCATGCCGCGTTGGCAGCTCACGCTACTTGCCACGGGTTTATAGCTTAGGCTCGCATAAAGCCTGGCCGTGTACGCGACGTGTTAGCGTTGTTTGTCGGCGGCCGGCGCTCGTCCGCTTTTGGCCCGGAATAAATGAAAAAGTCCGTGGCGCAATGTCACTGGCGCATCCCGGCACGGATCGTTTGTCAAAACCCTTTATTGCCGTCGTCGCGCTGTATTCAAAGCGGAACTTGAATGTCCCGTATAAAAGTGCACCGCTTCACTTTTATATATGCGCGGCCTTCAGTTTTATGATTACACCCGGCGCCGCCTGTTCCCGCACTTCAGCGCCGAAAAATGTCGACACGGTCAGTCACAATATCGTGTTATTTTTTTCCCCCGGCTCGCTTCCTTCCGCCCGCGCCTTTTTCCGCCCGCCACCCCCGGCGCCATCGCAGTTTTTGCGCATGATTTATACATTTCATTCATTCCCGCGGAATTGGCCCTTTTTGCAGCAAGACGCGTATAAATACATTGGTCGAAAAATTCGTCCGCGCCGGTGAAATACGGCCGAATAACATTTTGCTTGTCGCGACAGAAATTATTCGCAATTGTTTGTGTTTATTTCGAGTGGAATAACTCAAGCGGCGGCTTTTAAAAACGCGCCGCGGGCCGCGAAACGACATAAATTAGCAACAAATAACGGCGCCGAGTGGCGCGAATAAATATTGTTTGAAGGAGTAACACGCCGGAAATGAAAACTCAGGAGGCTCCGTTGACGTTTACGTTGTCCGATAATGAAATCTCCCGTTCGCGTCGCGTTGCCTGTATCACGGAGGCTGCGTGACAGACCCCATGCAGTATTCAATATCATAAGTTATTCACTATGCGAGCAATAATGCAGCGATATGACACCACGCTCAAGAAAGATATCGTTAATTGCAGTATGAAGTAAGAAGGTGGGATGGATACACTTCCTCCGTTGTCTGAGCGTTTAACTGATATTTGTGCTGATATCAATTAACGGGGTAGTACACTCTGGAAAAATCAAAAATCGATTTTTTTGGCTTAAAAATACTTCGGACTGTCTAGTTTAGGGTAGACTTGACCGCAAGTCCGCAAGTAACATCGTTCCGAAGTTATAGGCCGATTAGTGAAAGACGCCCAGAATCTGAAGATGAACGTGGAAGGGATCCTATATGGGCCCGGGATAGCTGACTGAAAGATAGTTGACAAAATCGTTAAAAACTAGGTCTCAAAACTTTAAACGCGATTATCTCAAAACGATGTTTTCAAAATTGGCGGGAGCTGTATCTCAAAAACGGCTCATCCGGTTTAAACGGCGCTTGGATTTTTTAATGTAGACCCTTGTTTCTAGCCGAGTACGTAGCCGTTTTTCAAAAGAATCAAAAATGGATTTTTGGTGCAAGCTTTTTATCTTCATTTTAGGGTCAAAAACCGGATTTTTTTCAAAACTGAAAATGATCTATTTTTCATGCCGCCAGAGTATACTACTCCCTTAAAGATTGCTAAATTTTATAATTGGATACATTATCATAAAACTAAATAAACGATACATAACAAACAGTAAGTTAAAAAACATAACTAATTCAAATCTGGTAGACAAATTAATATAAATTGTGTGTAAACATAAGGCTCCGCGCGAAAAAAAATTAGAAACGTAAAAGTATGATAGAGAATTGGCAAACGGTCAGGCAAGTACCAGTCAAGGGTCGGGCAAGAAAATGGCAATGATATGGCAGGAAAGACGGTATAAGGCTGGATCATGATCGCGAGCCATACTATCGCCAAACTGTCGCCATACTCTTCACCACACTCTTGCCATGTTGCCATGCTTCCGCCAGCCAAGCTGTATATCGATGTTATACTATAGCTATAGTTATGCCAGCCTTACACCATATCGATGCAATACTGATGCCATACGCCAAAGTCTCACTAAGCCTTGCGCCAAACTCTCACTACGCGGCATAAGTGTTGCAGCGATACTGAAGCCATATCGAAGACGAAATTATGGCGCGAAGCTGGTCATTGTATGGCAACAGTATGACATCAATGACCCCATCCACCCACCCTAATGTGATGCGTTGGACTTATACACTCGCGCAGGCAGTCCATTCGTGGGAAAGGGTTGCAACGGGGCGCCCCCTGGAGACGAAAATAGCACAACAAGGCGCAAGGCTGGCGAAAGTATGGCAACAGTATGACATCGATATGGCATATGGCTAGCGAAAGTATGGTAACCGAATGGCGTCGATATTGCGCTTGGCTGGCGGAAACATGGCATCAGTATGTCAAGAGTATGGCACAGAGTATGGCGACAGTACGATGTTCCGGATGTCCCGCCAGTGGAGAAACAAGACTTGATCGAGCACTGTAACAGGGAACGTCTTCCACTGATCGTGGGGTGTGACGCTAATGCTCACCACACGATCGGGGGTAGATCCTGTGGTAGATAAACTGACATTAACGATAGGCGGAAACCCTCTTTTCTTATTTGGCAGGTACAAACATGGAAATTGCAAATATTGGCAATGAACCTACATTCAGGAACGCGATAAGAGGTGAGGTACTGGACCTTACATTGGTCAGCTGTGGCATCGGCCATCTTATACAGGATGGAAGATTTTAGAGGAACCCTCACTGTCAGATCATGCTACCATTTCCGTCATTCTAAACTCTTTCTCGGGAGGGGCCCCAAGGGCCGTCAACTTCCCCCGGAGCACGGATTAGTCCAGATAACAAGAGGAGCTGGGACACGGAATGAGGGAATCTCCCCACCGTATAAGCACAACCCCTGATGTTGAAGAGGCCACCTTGCTCTTGGAGGGGATGCCCCGACCACCTTCCTGGTGGTCGGGGCATTCGAGAGGAACAGCGGAAGGACTGACGTCTTCAGCTGTTTAAAGGTACCTTGGTGGAGCGAACTTCTAGTCCGACCAGGCCAGAGTGAAGCAGGCATATAAGAAAGCAAAAAGGACCGGAATAGAGATTCCGCGTTCAATGAATGGAGAGTTATGAGAGATGGCTTTAGGAGAGAGGTCAGACAAGCCAGGGAGGACAGCTGGAAAGGATGCTGCAAAATGTGGAGCAGGAAGCGAAGCTGCAAGACTCAGCAAGATCCTTGACTCTAATGCAGAAGCGTGGGTTGAAGCACTTGAACTAAGGAGTGATACATCACCATTGATGAGGAGGTTCTTGCATTGCTATTTAGGTCTAACTTTACGGGATGTGTCGGAAGTGAAGCATTCACCAAGGATAAACAATGAATGGAGGACGTACACCGATACGCAGACCGATGACCATATGCTTCGGCTGAACGGAGGGAACTGGCTGAGAAAATAATCACCCCAGTTAGGTTGGAGTGGGCAGTTAGCTGTCTACCGCCTTACAAATCTCCTGATCCTCGAAATCTACCCGGCTCAGTTAATGCAGGTTATGTGCACTCTGAAGACTTCGTTGCTTAAGCCCTTCAAAGCAAGTGTGGCGCTGGGTATACCTCAACATCTTGGAAAGCGGCAAGAAGACCTTAGGTCTTCAGAACTGCTAAGGTCTTCAGACCAGTCAGCCTCATGTCTTTTCTGTTAAAGACGTTAGAGCGGATTGTTCAAAATTACCTAATGGAGTACATTGATAGTAGGTCTCTCTTGTCACCGTGCCAGCATGCGTACAGGAAGAGGTTTTCTACGGACTCTACCATGCATGCCGCAGTATCGTGGATAGAAGAGCAACTAGGCCAAGACGGATATATAGTGGGACTACTATTGGACACCGAGAGCGCTTTTAACCACACCAATACGGAGATTATCTGTACTGAGGCCAGAGGAAAGGGGATTGCCCCTCTTTTGAGTTATCTCAAACTCAGAGCGGAAAGAGGTAATACAAAAGTGGTGGTTACAGTCAATGAAGGATGTCCACAGGGGGGAGTACTCTCACCACTACTGTGGTGAGAGTACTCCCTGTTTGAGGCTCTCGAGCAGGGAGTCCTGCTCGAGGAGAAGGGATGATTCTGCCTTAGTAGGCTATGCTGACGATTTGCTTATCATGGTACGCGGTCCTTTTTTAGACTCTCTCAGTGAGCTAATCCAGGAGGCTGTTCGAGTGGTGGAGGGATGATGCGCTTCCACCGGTCTTACAGTTAACGCTGGCAAAACGAAGCTGATCATCTTTATCAGAAAGTACAAGGTTGAAGTACGCAGACCGATAATTATGATGGCTTGGAGCTAGTTGAGGTCAAGGAGGTGAAATACCTTGGCGGCTACTTGGACTCCAAACTGAGTTGGAAGACCCACGTGGACAGGGCCTGTCAGAAGTTCTGTATTTCTCTTTGGCTTTGTCACTCAAGGCGGTGGGACCCAGTTGGGGACTTAGTCCAAATGTGCTGATGTGGCTTCGACAATTTGTCCTCCTACCCAGACTGACTCTGGTAGGAGGACAAATTGTAGAAGCCAGTGGTCTTGTGGAAAGCGACGTAGAGGTCTGGTGGAAAGCGACGAACAAGAAAACAATTATGGCAAAACTGGAGAGACTCAGAGGGGTTGCTGTCAGAGCAATCGTGGTCAGGACTGCCCTTAGACTCTGGGCTAATAATAGATGGAGGAATAGAGGCTCCCATGTTAGGCTGCCTCCCATATTCCAACAGTGCAGGCAATTACGAAAACAAGATGTGCCGCAGAAACTGGTTTTCGAAAGAAAATTTCAGATCTGCCTCATGGAAAGTACTGACTGGCAACAGGGCTACAAGGTGCTTCCTAGAAATAGTGATGTCTGGTACACAGACGGTGCGAAAAAGGATGACCGAGTGGGGATAGGGATAGGGATCTATAATAAAATAGGAGGTATATTGTCAATGTTTTCCTAGCGGAAGAGGTAGCTGTACTAGAATGTTCCAAGCTCATCCTGGTCGATATGGTAAGCATACATGTTGGTGATATTCACATTTGTACGGACAGTAAGGCGGCTTTGCAGGCCTTATCGGAGGTCGTTGTGAATTCCCCACTGGTACATGAATGCATTATGAGACTCAGCCAACTGAAGGAGATATAACCGCTTTAACCGTCACTGGATTCCGGGGTATGCTGGCATTATGGACAACATTAAAACGGTCAGGCTGGCCAAACTTGAGCAAGACTGGGCAGAGTGGTCAACACGCAACCCGAATGCGGGACAGATACGAGGGTCGTTGCAGAAATGGATTAACCAGCATTACGGCTCGAGATGGAGGGATTCGACCATAGGCAGGCAAGCTAAGGCTGCCATGGGGGACTCGCTCCACCCTGGGTGGACCGCTGAGTTTCAGACTTTAAGTAGAAAAGATGCTAGGGTTGCTGCCCAGTTCCAATCTTAAGAAACACAGGTTTAACCTATGTTTCTCCGGGTCTTGACCACAGGTGGTGTGGTCGAGACCCGGAGGAGGCGATGCACGTTCTCTGCAGATGCAACTCTGAATGAGCGGCGTACCGCCTCCTGTGAGTTTGTTGAGCTCGATGTTGAGGCAATAAGGACCTTCAAGCTGAGGAATATCATTCGACTCTGCAGCGGGGTCCTCTAAGGCACATGTAAGGCGACTCACCACCCCAGACTGCGCAGGGAGCGGGGTCTTTTTAAGACCCCCCTTGTAATCGACGGGATTGGTCTGTCAGAGTACATCATCCGACTCTGAGAGGGAGGCTCCCCCTCCGGCCTCGAGAGGGAGGCTCCCCTACTATAAGGTACAATTATGGAGACATACCTGTTGACCATACAAGGAGCGCCCCCCCCCTCAGGACCATCTCGTGGACTGCGGAGTTTGGTTTGTCTGAAGCACAATTATGGTGACCTACCACGCGCGTCCACATAACGAGCGTGGTCTCCACAGAGCCCTCTCGGACTAGTCGGACTGGTTCGTCTACGCACACCCGGCTTTACGGTATGGAGGGAACAAAGGGCTCGGGATACACCCACAGGTGCTTTATGTACCCCACCATTGCTTACATACATTATATACATACATGGCAACACTATGGCGATAGTATGGCGGGCGATCAATTTCCATCTTCTTGCCCGACCCATGCCAGATACTTGCCTGTCGGTTTGCCAGCTCTCTGCTATACTTTTATTCTACTAAATATATTCACGGGGGGGGGGATAACTTGATCAACTATAAGATGTGCTTATTATTTTATAATTTTATATCACATCTAATTCCAAGACTTGCAATTTCGGCGACGGGGTAACTTTTTAGAGCGCTGCTGGTGTTAGGGATAAGATTTATACTGATTGATACTGACTCATTATTTATCTCTGTTTGGAGTGATAAAACATAAAATGTAACAATAATATATATAGTAATAATATAATAATAACAATAATAATAAATATGGGATATTTTAATTTTAGGTATTATCAGAACTTGCAGAGAACTCGGCAATATTTATAAGAATCGAAGATTTGTTGCAACCTAAGAAGTGACACTCGTTCCTTGCAACACTCGGCTTCGCCTCGTGCTACAATACACTCGTCAGGAATCGCCTATTTCTCGCCCTAGTTGCGTAATATACTATTCTAATCAGCGAATGAAGGATCTCTTCACCCAATACGTCATCGGTCGAATATATTATGATGTACAAAGTGCTCCTACAACCACTTGGTTGAAACTTGGTAAAAAATCTATATTATAGAATTATTTTTATATAATAGTATTATGGTTTCTGAATTTAAAGGTCATTTGTTTAATCGTAGTACAATAAATTTGTTTACATTTCAGACTGACATTGATTCTGAAGAAATTTACCCTGAAAAAAAGTTAAAATTGATGGTCGAGTGGCTAAAATTTGCAATTGAAATTTTGAAATGCAAAATTCGGAAAGCAATAGATAAAATTGTAAATCATTTGTTCCAGATCCTCGATGAAAATTCACCTACGAATGTTAGAGGTAAGTAGTGCTTTTAATTACTTAATTTGAATGAATCGCACATTATACAGTGGTGGAAAAAAATGAAACACTTGAATTTCGACAAATTTTGCCGATTTTCAAACTGTCATAACTTAGTGGATTTTGAATTTGTACGAAACTTTGCCTAGATGAAAGATTGAAGTGTCTACTTAAAGGGTGTACATGCGATCCAGGGGTTTAGCTGGGCGTAACCCCTTCTAAACCCCTGAAAGGAGGTTTAAGAAGAAAAATGTTTTTTGTGAAAAAATATCTAACTTTGGATATTTCTAATATATTACTTTTCACTGATCGGGTCGCGACGGATCGGGTCAGGTCGGGCGGATACTCGACCCGACTCGAATACCGACCCGACTCGAACTCGATCCGAGCCCGAGGGCTATTCGGCTCAACCTGACCGAACGCCAGCTAGCAATTGCTTAAAGTACATACAAACTACTAGTTCGCATGCGCGAATTCAACATTTCCATACCTGCAGAAATTGGCTGAATTGCATACCGAAAGTAAGTATGAAAATCGTCCTTTTTCGTGCATGTGTTAGAAAAAATACTTTACAACGAAACCTGAGGCTCAATCCTCAAGAGTCAAACCAAGAGTTTTATTCCTGGCATCAATGAAGCAGTTTTTCACCAGTTAAAAAGTTTGTTTTGTTAATACAAGGAATAAGATATGGATAGTAAATCCATGGAGTAAAATCCATTTTACTCCATGAATTAAAAGTTACTATTACGCATAGTTTTATTTAATTTACAATTTCACAATCTAATTAAATTGCCCAGATCTAGTTGCGTTTTAGTGCAAGACAGTGCCTTGCTATTCAGAGCGTTTCTTTACTATCTAGCGCCTGATGAGTATTCCCTATACGGTGCTCGTTAGAAAAATAGGTGAACTGATAACATCTAAGAAAGGACAAGTTGAGTGCAATGACAATGTTCTGTTGACAGATTAGATTTAGAAATATTTTTAAGCGTTTTTCGGTAATTTTCCATTAATCGTGTAATTTTGATTATTTGTATTCTTTGTAACAACTCGGAGATGAAAAATCTATCATATTCGAATCTGATAGGAGGAAATAATTGACATCGAGTCGTTTGTACAACGTCAAATAATAGCGCCAAGAGGGAAACGAATCGAGTGGTAGCCTTGAAGGAATCGGCTGTCTTGTTTGCCCGCGCCTCGACACGAGTACTTATCCGCAGACACAATGCCACTGACGTTTCGGCAGATCGTTATGCGCGTTCGCGCTTTTGGCCTCTATATGGCACGTAGCTTCCACATTATTTATGAGATTATCACGGATTATGGCGGACGTGGTGTTAACGCTGAGTCGCGCGCGCTGGAACAAAAAATGACTTTCGGTTTTCATTATGTTCCGTCATTTGTATCAGACCTTCTCAATTCGACTTTCATTCAAACGTACGAGTTTTACATTCGACATGAGTGCTTTTGAGAGAGTATCATAACCTCTATACAAAGTTGTACTATGGAAGCAGTCGTTAAATTCCATCAAACATCTTTTGAACCGTCTCTACCAGTGCCAGCATCTTCTGGAAAATAAAATTCCGAAATGTATTTAGTGAAACAGTTCTGACAGTCGTTTTAAAGGATTTCTTGATTTATTTGAAATGCGACTGTTCCGGCAAATTGCGTTCGACGGCGAATTGTTGGCATAAACGTAGTTTTTTGTTGCAAACGACGCGAAGCCAGCGGCCGACGCGCAGCGTGCGAAAAAGGGTGCTTGATATGCTTGCAGCATACGTATCGCACGCCCCTAATGGCCGTCTGCTTACGAGTTGATTTATTTATCCGAGCGTTGGCAATACCACGACGAATTCACCCCAAAGGCGACGTCAGATTAGCGGACTCCCGTGTGTATCTTTCTCGCGGCGATATAATGGCATAATAGAGCATCATGATATACGAGAAAATATGTATCCGAGAGTTATGATGATGCGTTTCCTTCTGAATTATTCCGTTTCTGTTTTCGTCGCACCGCAGATCGCCCAACGAGGAATTAAGTAAACACCCGAGGTGTGTCGTCGCTTCATTTGTTGGTTCGTCTGTCAGTTTTCGCGTATTTTGATTACAACGAAAAATATGGCTCCCACGCTAAATGCAGAGGGAGCCATATAACAGTGAGGAAATCTTATTTCAGTGAGGAAATAAGATTTCCTCACTGAGTACATAAGATTGGTTGGTACAATTTGGTAATCCAACCTTGGGAATTTTTATTTTAGTCGTACATTAAACTTGTTGCATTGTACATTGTATCTGTATAAATATTAGCTAATATGTCGTAAAACTAGGTTTACGGTAAATTGCAGCGGTATCAGACATGTATAGAGGATACAGAATACGTAAAGAGAATGGAAACAAGAATTTTTATAATTTGGACAAAAGAATCTAATAAAGGTATATATTACAATTTGTAATGTTATTATTGATGGTTATTGTTTAGCTTATTTACGGATGTGTTTACTGCACACATTATCTTCCTATCAATGAAAAATATTAAATAATATTAAAAAATATTTTAGGAGCATTTTAGACACATTTTTAAAAATATTTTTAAAATGCGTGTAAAATATTTTTTAATATTCAATAATATTATTTCAATATTGTAGGAATGTTATATGTCCGGCTAAAATAATATTTCTGTAATATTTATTTAATATTTCTATAATATTTTTTAAACATTTTTATCATGTTTTTATAATATTAATTTAATACTTAAAAAACAATAAAAAATATTTTAATAATTCGCAGTGTCACGAAGACAAAGATTTTCAACCAATCAGTTGAAAAAACTTCCTTGCCATAGCGGGGATTTGATCCCGCGTTATTTGACGCAGAAGTCTGAAAGCATAACCATTCGGCCAAAGTCGTTATACTTACAGAGCTCATTGAAAAGATCTATTCACTCAAATGGTAGTCCTACTCGACTGAACTTAAAGTGTAACGTTTGAACGAGCTCTGTAAGTATAACGACTTTGGCCGAGAGGTTATACTTTCAGAGTTCTGCGTCAAAGAACGCGGGATCAAGTCCCCGTTATGGCAAGGAAATTTTTTTAGCTGATTAATTCAAAAATTGTTGTCTACTTGTCACTGCGAATTATTAAAATATTTTTTTAAGTATTAAAGTAATTTTATAAAAATATGCAGCAGTTAACTGTTTCTAGAGATTCATATACAATATACATTCTATGGTTAATAAAACCAAAATTCACTGTAAAGACATATAATACAATATACCCTTCACTAGAAAACTTTTCTTTCATCAAAAAAATATACTGATTATATTTTTTTAAACAATTTTTCTTAAAACAATTATTGGGATTGAGAAGCAGGGACGCAATCATCTCATCTGTAAATCTCATCTGTTAAAATAAATCACATCATTAACCTAAAACAAGCAAACACTCTTAGTCACTGCTGAACATTATTATCCATGTACACCCCCGTAATTCACCATGGATAACGTGATCCGAAAAATCGGGGTTACGATGGCTGAGTCTTACTTGACTTACGAAATATCAAGTCGTAGTCGAGGGGCAGCTGTATCGAAGGGAACATACATCAATCCACCTCGACAATAACTCCACAATGTCATTTCTCTGACATCGCACATCAAACTCTATCCAGTCCCATTCCTGATCTGCAAAAATCGAAACACTTACCGCGATCAAACTAAAACAAAGGATTACAGAAAAACACTGGAATCCGGCAAGTATACTACAATATCGTCTTTAAAACACGACAGATCTCCATCAATGAGCAATCCGTCTGACTGTCGGGGGATCGCGAAAGTGGATAAGGCAAGGAAGTCGCTCGTCTAAGATGATGAATCTGCCGCGGAAGCACTTATGACGTACAGCTCCAAGATAACCTGGGGGGTCCATCCCGCAAGCTTTGTTTTCCGCTCCAGCGACGCCGCCCTTGCTCGGATTACTCGGGCTGATCAGCTATGAAATTAACTTCTGTCGTTCCTACGTTCGATCGCCCGCGTTTCGCTGTCGAGGTGCGATCGCGATCTCGCGTCATCATCGTCGTCAATTAATGTCTGATTGTGATCGTCATTGTTGTCATTTACCGCGAAATACCTTTGTAGTGAAAAAAAATCATTGTTCGTCATCACGTACTCCGCTCACTTGGTCAAATAGTTTTCGACAACTGTTATTACGAAACCACGATGTCTCATATTAAAGCTAAATATTGTTATTTCGTCGTGCGGGGAGCCAAAGCACGAACCCGAGTGGTTCTTCGCCGAGAAGCGTCTCGTCATCCGAAAGAGGCTACGTTCTGCTCAATCATCTCGCGTGACGGCTGTGTAAATATCGTCTACATCTCTATAGCAGATACCCGTAATTACCGTGCCTTCGAGCGCAAATGCTTACGCAGTCCGAGAACCTGTACCAGTAACACGTGAATTGTGGGAACTTGGACAAGTTAACACGCATTGAAGTAATTTTGTTTACAATGACCATCTCTGGCCATGATATCGACGTTTACCGGTGTTGAAAAATAAAAGTCTGAATTTCGATCGCGAGTCAGCCAGTGGTCATATTGATGACATATCATTGCCATCCTGTTGCCTGCCATAGAATCAAGGAGGAATAAAGCAACACGATGACAATTATAGATTGTTAAAAATTACGTGTTAAACAAGTGTCGAAATATGAAATGTTTACACCAAATGGTGACGAGATAAATCCGGACCAATGATATTACATTTTTTTTAATAATTAAAATAATAGAATATTGTGCACCTAGGGAGAAAAGTCCGCGATTATTCCCGCGGGCGAAGGTCGGTTTTGCTCCGAAGCAAAACTTGGTTTTGCTCCCTAAAATTAGGGAGCAATGTGCGTACTTTCATCCCCGAGTGACGAAAAATAATTAAAATAATCAAATTTTCGATTAAAAAGAAACAGATATTAATTATTCTTAAAATTAGAAAAATTAAAGAAGAATTAATATCTGTTTCTTGGAATACAGATAGTGGATTTGAATAAAAACGAATTCTTTTTTAATTTTGCAATCTTTTTTAGGCGGGGAGACATACAACAGAATAGAATGAAACTGAAAATCAAAATATATACTCTCTACAGAATAATTCACGATTTAATTATCAATTCTATGCAATTTTTGCCTATTGAAATCTGGCAACTTACTGTTGCCACTTTTCATTTTTCACCCGTACCTGGGAGAAGCGCATAAGAGGATCGGCGTGCGAAAAAAGCGCGGCTTTCGGTTTCAATTAAGATCACGATGGCCCGCGATTAATGCGACGTGCTTCCATATGAATTTCAATTGCAACGCAACCCGTCCGAACTCGACCTACATTCCCCGAGCCATTAATTCCACGTCGAAACGACTAGTGTCAAAACACCGTTACATTTGTCCCAGTCCCCCCAGATTCGAATGATTTACGTCGCCGTCGTGCATTATTTTAGCGCGTTGCGCTTCTCGACGATTACCGTGATCGTCACTGTCAGATGTCGCCGGTCAGCGGGGCATTATAATGCGTATGATAATTTTCCCGACACACAATATCCGCCGCAAACGACGCTGCGCTCGAACCTTCCGTTCATCAGTCAAACGCTTTGCGGTCGAGTTCGGCAAATCCGAGCTCTCGACGCAGCGGCACGTAGCTAAGTCGAAAAACCGTCGGGGTGCCTTGGCATTTCGAATGACAATTGGAGTGGCACGCGTGTCCCGTTTTGCAGTGGAAATCGCGTCGAGGGATTATTGCGTAGTGACGAGGCGCGCTTTCGGCCGAATTCGGGAAAATGGGCAGCTGCCCGCGGGTACCATCTGCGCGGCGAACGTGTGTGTGCTAACGCGCGACGCTCCCCAACTTTTCGGGAACCGGCGCCGGAGTATTGCGATCGAAAGAACCGAGTTGCGAAGTTTAATGTGGGTAATTTTGTCGCGCGGTTAGCCTAACTGATAATCAATATTGGAGGACGTTTACGTGTGCTTTGCGGTTATGCTCGGTTAAAATGTAACAGGTGTTATTGTATAATAACTGTGTGGAAATATGGCAAGGCTGTTTAGGGGATTTGGTAAAAATTGATTGGAATATGCGGGGAAATTAATCAGAAAAGTCGCGTTGAACTTTTTGCAGGGACGCTTGATTTTATTGAAAGAGGTGATTTTAAGGGTATATTGCTTGATTTTATTGAAAGAGATGATTTTAAGGGTGTGTGAAGTTTAGGTCTGCATTGTGGGGTGAAAAAGATATCGAAATGACATCGTATATGATCATTGAGTAGGTGGAATGCAAAATGCCCGTCGCTCGAAGTGCCCCAAAGGCAGGCAACCGCTGCTGAGCGTGTTATGCTCGGTTTCAAATTAAAATATCTTTTAAACTATCGCTGACATCCACATGGTGTCAACGAGGAAGTTGTTCCTTATGGTCTAAGGAATAACTGTAAAGTTTAAACAAATTCCGTATTGTACGAATCGAAATAATTACAAATATTTACATACAGTCCGACTCGAATATATATTCGAGTCGGACTGATAATATAATAGAACATTATTTATTAGTCGCGCGTGAATGCATGTAAATATTTACATTCGTACAGTACGGCACTTATTCAAACTTTGCACAATTATTCCTTAAACCTTAAGGAATAACTTCCTTGCTGACACCATGTAGATATCAGCGAACATTTTATATATGATTACTGTTTTATATGACATACTGTTTATATATGATTTATATTTTTCCTTATTTAAAGTTATAAAATATAAAATTAAATATATATTTATTATAAAAATTTATAAAAAGCGACACAACGGAGTATAGTTTAGTTTATATTTTAGAATTTATATTTTTGTCAGTGAGAGTAGTTTCATATATTTTAATTTCAAACCGAGCATAACTCGCTCAGAGGCGGTTGCCTGTCTTTGGGGCACGTCGAGCGTCGTGCGAAGTTTATGATCCAGCTACTCTATTACTCTAAATCTGATCAGAAAACTGTTTAAATGTGTTCAAAGATAATATCATGGAAATTATCAAAATTACGTGTATTAATGGAGATGAATAGGTTTCTGCAAAAAACTGCGATACAAATTATTCCGGTTTTGAACAATTAAGATTCAATATCGGTTACAAAGAACGGTTTTGTTATGCAACCGATACTTGTGTAACAAAATTATATTTTCATGTTTAACATTTTCACCATGTTTAAAAAATCCATGTCCATCCATGTTTCACCATGTTAAAAATCTAAGACATTAAATAAAAAAGACATAAAAATAAAAAATAAGTAATTTTTTATTTTTATTTCATAGGAAATCCCTGGGAGAAGATCGGTTAAATTGTTGGTTTTTGATTATCTGTTGTATACTTTTATAGTGCTACTAATGTTTCTACATTAATCCCATTTTTCCGAAAATAAATACGAAAAACCTGAACTTCTGTTATCAGCAAATTTCTTTTTTGGAATCCGCTGAAAAACTCGAAGACAGTAATTGAATCCGATACCCTGTTTGCAAATCGACAATTCCCGTAAGTTCATAAACCAAAGCAATTTCAATTTAAAGTCACATCTTGCGTAGTTATATAATTTAGTGACTTATAAATGTTCCGCGTTTTTACGCAGCTTGACTACAATTCCGTCGTTATAACCAATAAAATCCAAAGCGAATCCATAAACTTTAATTCATTTTTAATTACGTGGGACTAAAAACGCCGTACTTTAAACGCGATGTATATGTATATCAGCGAGATACACGCGAAACTCCGGAACGACTTTTTCGCTTCGGCGACTATTTCAAGACCATAACAAAAATCCCGCGCAAGTTTGCTGAACCGATCCTTGCTGCAATACCCGGCCCGAGATACTTGACTAAGAATTCCGATAACGGAGTATAAAAGTACGTCGAAAGAATGATGTAAAAATTGCAGTAGTTGCTGCGTATAAATAAGTTTATGGGAGCAGTTTATTATCAGGAACGCGAGGCTGAACAAGTTTTTTCGGCTCGTTTAATTGAACTTAATGTTTACATGCGAACAATTCGACGATACATCTTTCCCTCCGAACGATTTCCACTTTGAATTTACAATTCACATTGTAGCCTTGTTAGAGCTTCAGTCTTTCCTATTTCTATTAAAGTTTAGATACGTGCAGAAATTATTGAAATGTATAAAAACATTTATGATGAATTCGTCAAGACAATTCATTACCAATTAGTTGACACTGCTGCCAACTGACAAGTTCAATAAACAGAAGTATTCGGATCGTACACTGTTAAAAATGTCCGTAAAATTAATATACTTTTAATGCAAGTACTGGAAATTCATTTCAGGCACGTGACTTAAATTTACTGTACAAAATACTGAAACCGTATCTTATCAATGTATTCAACATACATT
>JABFPB010001577.1:0-24429 GCA_022817645.1 Ceratoteleas bidentatus | reverse complement strand
CCCCCCCCCCCGCCGCGGCCCACCCCCGCGCGCCGCCCCCGCGGGCGGGCGGGGGGCCCCCGGGGGGGGGGGGCGCTCCCGCGAACAAACAGACTGGGGTGGCTCGGCTTGCGAGTCAATATTACAACAATGCCGCTCGTAAATGCGGATTGTGCACGACGTAACGCGATAGCTCGCTCGGCAGAATGCCGTATCGCGCGGGGGCGCCATTTTCAAACGCTTTTGTCACTCCGCGGGATTCAATTGTTCGCGTGCTTGCGACGCGTTATCGTCCAGTCGTTAGTCCGATGAGCGTTTTTCGTTTCCGGGTTCGCGGTTTCGATGACGGTTTATTTAGGGGTTGACCTCTCGGCCGAGAGACGCGAGCTCTACTTTACCGACGATTACGAGAAATCCTTCTGAATGCCTTCCTTTTTCGCAAAATCCCTTCATCGTTATTTAGAGTTTTCTAGACATTTTTTTAATTTCAAAACATTTAAAACACTCTGTTTTGAAATATCTGAAAGTTTATTTTTAGAGTGATTAGTTCAGTTTGTTTTTAGAGTGATTGTTTACATCTGAAAAGTCAAGGTCAAACGAATGCTGACCTCAAGATCAAAATTAAAAACAATTTATGAATTCATTTCTAAACGTTTTAAGGCTTTTGAGGTATCTGAAAATTTGTTTTTATAGTGATCGCATGAGTTCTGGCACGTTTACATTTGAAAACTCAAGGTCAAACAAATACAGAGCTCAGAATCACAATCTTATCCTTTTTCTGTTATCTTTGACACAATTTGGTATGTTAAAATAATATCAAAACGTTTAATCAAATTGTTTATTGAAATATCTTAAAAATGTTCAGTTGAGTTCTGGAATGTTGACATCTGCAAAACTCAAGGTCAAACTAATGCTAAGTTCAAGATCATAATTTGTAATCCCTTTTCTGTTATCTCTCGTAATTTGGTGCGTTAAAATAATGAAATTTGGACCGAAGAGGTTGCAGAGAGATGTAGCGGGGGAGGGATGGGTCGCGATCGATACGGTTTGTTGTTAAATGTGGCATATTAATTCGTATTAACGTTTGTTTATCAAGGACGCTCGGTCGAAATGTAATAGTCATCCGGCCACGTAACACTGAATGGCCGAGCGCGCGACGAACCCGCTCGGCCAAAATATATTTGGGGTCGACACCACGCGCGGCTGCACAATGCGCATTAGGGGATCCTTTGCGGACCGGGATGAGGGGGAAAACGAGTTTCGGATCTGAAATAGTATCTGCGCGGCGAACAAAGCGCCGGGGCCCGCCACTCGGCGACAACAAAATAATAACGTTTACCGGCACACTGCTCCGGAAAATTAGTCGACCATTCGTCGCTCCATTTGAGCCAATCGCCAATTGTTTTGAAAATTATACTTTCCGCAACAAGTTTATTTCGAATTTCGCAACTTGGCCAGGGTCACTACCGTGTCCCTTGATTTTTTAAAAGTTTATTTTTAATTGAAAATACTGGTTGAAATAACATTATGATTGGATTTAATTTGTTTTATTATTTTATTGTAAAATTAAAGAGGTTCAATTTTTTAAATGAAGTGTGGCACAAAAGTGTACATCAAAAAGTCACTTTACAACGTTTCCCGAGGGTTCGATTTACGAACGAAAACTCGTCGGATCAATCAATTTAAACTGTTGATGTTGAGCACGTGCTGAGCCCTCGGGTGGTTTAATACAAGTTCGCGCGGGGGATGATAGGGGGCGCCGACACTTGCGCGAAAGATTTGTTTTCGAAGCTCCGTAAATAAGCGGTCGATAAAAAATTGTCTGACAGCATTAGCGGACGTAGCAGCCGCGATCCGCAAATATTAATGTGGTTTGTTGCTTTATCTTCTGCGGGGCTATCGCGGCGAACGCTATTTTTAGCGCATGCTAATTACGGTTATAGTTACCGCAGAGTTTACTACTGCGTGCACGTACATGCCGGACTATTATTACACATTGTGTGCGCGAAAGCGCGCCGCAGCTTGGGGTGGCGCGCTTATAGACAGACAGTGATTTCGGGGGCCGACAGGGGGCAGCGCGATCGACGCGTTCGTCAAGATTTTGCGGCTTTTCCCGCGGCTTATTGAGATATTTTGTGGTTAAGTTGGATTTGCCGGTGCGAGTCGATTACTAGTCGAGTAATTGATGGGGCTTTTCTAAAAGAGGGTTTATTCAGGCTAGGTATGTACACAAATTGAAGGGATGACTTCGCAAAAAGAAGTTTGAATTTAGAGGTTAGAAGCAAGTTTTCAAAGATTCCATTACACTGATCATTCCATTATCATCTGCAAAGTAGGATTTTAAAGTGAGGTTAAGTTCAGTCAAAAGTGAGGTTAAGTCACTATAATTATACAAAATTTGTAATGACCTCCAAACCAAACCTCGAAATGCTTCTCTTCAGCCGGTAGGATGGTGTTATTGGTTGGTGGCGCAGCCGGTAGGATGGTGTCACCATCCATTCTCTTCAGACATACCAAATGAATACCTAACCTCCAACCCACGCTTCCGTAACATCCCACGCTCGCATCCCTTCCCCCACTCCTTCCCCGATTGACGCGCCAAATTAAAATGATAATCACCGCAACAAAAGGGATTAACCGCGCGTGCGCGTGAGCCAAACGGCGCCGCCGACAGATGGCGGCGGACCTATTATAAAGTCCGCGCTGCCAACTGTCACCCGAGCATATTCCATTACACCCGTCGACGGGGCGGCACGCGTGGGCCACCACCGCCCCCGCCCCCTGCCCCCAGCCAGCCCCGACGCCCCCGGGGGTCGGCCGATTTTGGCGCTCCGCCGTCCCGTGTGAGTAGACATCCCGGGTGTGTATCGCCACACGCAACCCCTGAGAGGCGCGGGGGTGGGGGTCGCGGGGTGGTAGTGGGGGTGGCGGGGGTGTTTATCCGAGAGCGGATGGTTGCTCCACCGTTGATCAATATAGTTAACTAGTCGGTATTTGTGGAGGTCGTTAGTGGGGCGCACGCACACGTGTGTCGCCAGCGTGCGGGCGCAAAGTTCACCGTGGAAGCGCGCGCGGTGTTATTGCCGTGTTTTAGGGGCCACCTCCGCGCCGCCCCGAGATCCAATGACGAGCCGGGGTTTCACTTACGCGTCATTTATGCCCTTTTCGACACCTCTTTGTCTATTGCGGGCTCTAATGAATTTCGCGCCAGGAAATGGGATTCCAGGGGTTCTGCCAAGCGAATATCGTGGTGCTGTTTTTGGACTGCACTTGAAGAATCGCAGGGATGAAGTTGGAAAAGTAAGCAGTAGGAGAAATTTACTTCGAAGGTGAACATGGAAACTTGTTTAAGTGACAATTTTTTGGGATGAGAGAGGTAGTCTTCAGTTTTCTTTGACAGCTTAAGTTGTCTATTCTTCCTTTAGGAAGCTATCATCAAAGGTCATTTGATGATAGCTTCCTAACCATCCAAACACCTAGAACCGAAGTCTTCTTCACCTATCTTGTGCCTCTTTCCTCCCCACCCTTACCCCTCAGGTGCTCATATAAATCCTCCATCTCTGCCCCTTAACTCTCTATACTCCACATTCTCTTCTTCCTCCCGTAACTTTTTCAACACCTCATCCAAACTTTCAGGACCTCACAGAATTCTGTCTGACTCCACCCACTAACCAATCCGCCAGTTATCATGCTAACAGTCCAAAACTGTAAACTTTTTCGGCACAATGTCGTGCCCGACGAAGATGACGTTAAGCGGGGTCGCGGCAAAACATTCGACAGAGCGACAATGTGTTCAACAGAGACGGAGATAAAAGGCAAGACTGAGACAACAGTAGCTGCAGGAGGGCCGAGGGATAGAGAGCGATATACGAAAGAGTGGCTGCTGCCTGTGGCTCTCTGATATCGATTTCCGATAGCGGCATTTAGTTCTCTATGTATATATATTCCGGCGTCTACTCTCATACGTGGCCGGTACGTGTGTACCGACACGTAGTGATGTGTCATGCAGACCCATTCGTGTTCGTGTGAACGTCTAGCGTGGCACACATGGCTCCGAATGTAAATGCATAAAATCGAATACAAAAATGATGCGACTCCGCGTGCAATCATTTTTTCGCGCCGATTAGCGGCGCTGTTGCCATCCCAGCACAAACTGGAAAAACGTTTTTTGCACAAGTCATTCGGTACGAGTTTTAACCCATCAATAGAAGGTCAATAAATCAATAAAAATGCCTCGACCAGTAATATAGCGGTAGATCCTCTTCCGTCAAGAGGGTTCTTCTGAAGATCACTGCTTTCAAACGCATCCCCTGTCGCTTTGATCTCCGACTATCTAAACCGAGTAAACTAATGTACATTATATAATAGGCTAATTCAGTCGCACTGCCTGCAGCATCAACCCTTCCATATCCCCTGACCCGCCCCCACCCCGAAATCGCCATAATTACCCCCGATTATCCGTCGCCAGCGCGCATCGCCGCTTTCCATCCGGCTCGAAGGACCTGCTCTCCATTATCGAATTATAAATAAATAAGGCGATTGACCGTAGGGTCGCGAGCCACTCTGGTCAGTTCGAACCACCCCCTCCCCCTGTCCGATCGACCGATTCGATTTTACCCGTCGCAAAACTGTGTCAGCGGATCTGGCTGCGGATCGGCGCCAGGGTGGTGTGCCGTGTGCCCCCTCACCCTGCCCCCTGCACCCACTTCCCCCGCGGGCTGCGAAATGCAACCGGAGGAGACCCGGCAATCGATGCTCGGCGCCAATTAGCGAAACCACCCTGTTCCGATGAACGCTTGGACGAACAATGCACACCAGCTTACTCGGTTGTACGAGCGATCGATTCCCCAAGCGGCAAGAACCCCCCCCCCCCACTCTAGCCCCCAGCCGGTTCGCCACTGCCGATTCGCCTTGCTAACGCGTGCCCGCTTGGCACTCGTTAGAACGGTGACGTAGGCGCAATTGCGTCACGAAACGCGACGCCTACGACGGGGCTTTGTCTTGGACGGAATCTGGTCGATGGCCAGAGGGATGGTTCGATGAGGAGGAGTAGGGGTGTGCGAGAAAAGGGGAAGTTTCGGGAATTCGGATGGCTGGTTGGTTGGTGGCGCAGCCGGTAGGATGGTGTTATTGGTTGGTGGCGCAGTCGGTAGGATGATGTTATTGGTTGGTGGCGCAGCCGGTAGGATGGTGTTATTGGTTGTTGTCAGAGATGGTTGTGTATTGCGAGATTGACGGATCATTAGATTCGTCGGATTATACTCAGGTGGAATTATGATCTATAGTTTGTTGATGCTCGTTAGATGCAGTTAGATGGTTAGACCAGTTCAATGTGACTAGATTTGATCCTAACCATCTATCCTTCTCCGTAAAAAATTCGCGACTTCAGGATTCTTTATGGTGAGAGAACTCAGATTAAGAATCACTCGGAACAAGACTTCCGAATAATTGGGTGAAGTATTTGGTGAGATGGCAAGGTTTGAAGGATTCGGGTAGTGTCGAGGTGTCTCGTTTCGGGATTGTGGAAGGTGGGATGTTGTTTGGACAGTAGGGCGGGCAGCAGTGAACACGAGAGGATTGCTCTGATGGAATAAGAGAGGATTAGAGTGAGGGAAGGTGAGAGGTGGCATTAAGGGTGTTCGGTCGGGAAACGGATGGCGGTGTCTGGCTAGAGATGGAGGTGGCCGGTGGGCGGCGAGCTGGTTAGATGAGCTTAGATGGACGATGGAGTTGATTAGTATGAAACAGTAACGGTATTATGGACGCGAGTAAATTAATGGAGAGAAATATTTTAGATGGATCCAGATTTGTATTTAGCTGCTTCCTTGGTGCTACAATATAATTTTTCCTTTGGCATTGAACTACCTTTCCTAGATGAAGATGACTCAAATTGTCTGTATGAAGTCGAATTTGATTCAGCTTTCCCAATAACCTCAAAATCGGCAGAGCGCAGCTCCTGTGACATTTTCAGTAATGATTTACGCGAAAGGTCGCGTCGACTAATTGCAAATGATATGCCGTCGCGTGGCCCGCGGGCACGTTCCATTTTCGCTCGCTCCATCTTTGTCTTAAGGGCGCCCACACGGCGGGAAAATCCATAGCGGCGGAGGTGAACGCGTGAACACAACCGCGTCACGCATCGGCGAATTTCGTCATCGGGTCGATCAATAACGGGTCGCGAGAGTCAAGATCATGGCGACGCGCAATTAAGCCGATGGGTTACTTAAAACTGATTGTCCGGGGGACGCGGGGGGTAAAAGTGTAATAGGCAGCGCGAACGCTGTATCGATCGGGGGGCTAATGAAATTAACCGTCACGCGGGCCAGTAAAAAGTTGCGCCGTGTTGGCTCGTGCAATCGCCTTGTATTATTCATCCGGCACGATAATTATTGATTGGCGATTGCGATGGCGGTACTGGGGCAGCACATGTTACTATAGAATCAGTGCATGTCAACAATGTCCAAGTGGGAGGTGGGTTTCCCGTTTTTTGATGTGGGAGCTAGTTAGATAAACGTTATAAGACATTTTTTAAAGTTTAAGGCATCTTAAAATTTTAATATGCATGAAAACAAAAATTGTGAACCGCCAAATTCAGGATCCAAAATTTCGAAAACGAAAACGGTGACTCAACAAGGCGATCAACCAGCTACAGGGAACGGCCTGAATTTGATTAAACGAAGATTGCTTAACCACCCAATCAACTCGCAGCATTTCCCCATAACAGCCGACTCTCCCCCGCCTCCGTCCGACCATCCAATTTGTTGCGCGAGAGCGGAAAACTTGGTCCGACTCGGCCGCTTCTTTCTTATCAACGAAATCTCCCGCTGGTATTTCGGTGAGAAAGATGGCTCCTCTCCGCTCCATTTTGTGCCCCCACCCGTCTCCCCCGTTCCGCTCATTTGTCGGGGTATCGAGTCACATTGTATTAGTGAAGTGTCGAGGTGCGCAACGTCCTCCGGGCTTTCGCTATTTTTCTGACATTTCTCCTGACCGACTTCGCTATAGATTTCCCGTCGTGCGATATTGCTCGTCCTCGGACCTATTCGGATTTCGCCTCCCGCTGGAAGCCGCCGCCTCGGTTCATCGATGTAATTTTCCATTTTTGCGACCTTCTCCCGTCTTCGTCGTGGGAAACAGCTTATCCGCGTTTCCACATCCCTGCGACGATTCGTACCTTGCCGAGCACTTTCCGCCCGAGAACTTGACGGGGTTCTTACAATTTTCAAGGGGAATTGGGTTGTTCCGAAGTGGAAAGCGTGTAGTCTCTAAATTGGGAACGAAATAGCCTCCAAATGGAACTGCAAAATGATCGGAGAAAAGGGAACTGGAGAAAATTGATGGTTTACGCACTTGTGTTCACCAGCGGGATGTAAAAAACATTTGTTTACATGGAAAACTGGTGTAAACAATGGCTTGTTTACATGAAAAGCGTTTATAAACAAAGGCTTGTTTACATGAAAAGAGAATCTAATCAAAGGATTGTTTATATAACAAGAATATGTAAACACCAGTTCATTCCCCAGAATAAAATATCAAAACAAAAGTTTCTTTCTTTGAATAAACAGTGTATGAGAATGATTTTTGTTTACGCATAATTAAAAAATTCCTTTCCTCCTTCTCCAGTTCCGTTTTCCAACTTCCCCTATTTTCTCAATTCGCTCCAACCAACCAGTGATTTCTTCCGAAATGTCTAACTCACTTACCAAACCTGCTTGCAGGCTATCTCCAAAATCCGTACTCACCTGAAACAGAAAGTACATTATCGTTAGTTCGTCATCGACATCGGTGAAAGGGATTTGTCGACAAATTAGCATCGTATCGGTGTCAAACAAAAACATGAGTAAAACGGTCAACTTCCGGTCCCCGATGGCGACTTGGCGAGAGGGACCAGAGAACAATTGTCTAAGACCAGTCGGAACGGCTTATAGCCTTCGAAGAGTCGCGATTTTGTGCGCATTTTTTTGCAATCCAGTCCCCAGGGGAACGATTCGACGAGACGGCTGGGGTGATGCTCTTCGTCCGGGGGAGGGGTGTTATTGAAACAGGGATTCGTGGTATGATGAATCATTAATACGGCGCGGAGAAGCGTTTGTTTGTTCGACAGCGGTGGGATCTGTGTAAAGAGGAGAGTGTGCGAGAGAGACAGCAAGAGAGAGGACACGGTGTCAATGCGGGAGACAATGCACACCGGAAATACCGTCTTGAATGGAGGAGGGAGCTAGCATATTTTGGATCTTTTTTAACTGAAAGGAACATAGTTTCATTGTCAATGGATTTTTCTTCGAAGTGGCTGATTGGGCCTTTGTATACAATAAAAAATGGAGGATTAAAAAAGTTCAAAATTTTAAAAATGACAATTTTTGCAAATCCGAAAAACTGTCGAGAATGTGCGGGGTTAAATGGCGGCGGTTGGGACAGGAATCGGTCCATTTTTGCATCATCCTGGCGAACTGCGAGTATGTACACGTAGAAGAGGAAGCGAAAACGGCGTAAGAAGGAGGCTGAGTCTCCGGGGAGACGAGCATGCGGCAAAGGAGAATGGTAAAGAATTACACTACGTGCTTGGAGTGCCAAGTTATGGGGCTGCTGCTTTATGGAACAAACGCGGCGCGGCAAGAAAAGGGCCAAGGATCGCTCGGGTCGCGAGTGTATGGATTCGTGGGAGCTCGATAAAAGTAAACCGCTTTTTCGACGCGGCCGTTGTGACGCAACGCCATTTCCCTGCGATTTTTGCGAAACATTTTTTCGTCGCTTCAGCATTTTTTGAAAGATAATTACGACATTTGAAATGCTTCAGATTTGGAACTAAGTTTGTGATTCCTCTAGAAGATTTACACTATACAAGTCCTCAAAATGTATTTCGATCTTAATTAAAAAAATTGTTTTCATCAAAATTTAGCTTGAAACGGTTTTCCAAAAATGTGCTATCTGATTTTTTTAATGGTTTTTTGTGCACATTTTCCGATTTCATTTGTCTTCGTGCTGTTTCATTTTTAAATCTTCCTCAAGTCGGAATAAGCGCTGTCTCTTACCCCACTCGTTGGACTAATGGAAAATTCACCCTAATAACACAGAGCGCGGCTCGTAAAAGCCGACGTAAAATCCATAATCTTCGATTACGAGCGCGAATGTAAAAAAGGCCGCGCCCGTCGGGCATGTATCATTCGCGAGCGACCTGGAACGGCGGGGTAAAGGGGAAAGGACTCGGGATTCATAACCGCGCGGTCGTAACCCGAAAAAAGGTCGGAGGGCGCGCGCCGGTAATAAACGCGCCGATCCGCGGCCTATTTGGGTCAGCCGGAGATCGTTCCGGCGGCGCGTCGCAAAAATGCGGTGCGGGAGCCTTAAGGTGCGTTCACAATGCCGGGATTGCAAGGACGGCGAATGGGCGGGGAGGAATTTCTCGGGCAAACCGTGCTTTTGCTTATCTTTTCGGCGAGGCTTTGACGGTTTCAAATTTTGGGTCGTTCAGATTCGGTTCTTGTGCTAACTTAGCACAAAAGTCGAAAATGTGTGTGCTAAATCCGATTTCCTTGCAGGATTTTGACTTTTTGGGATGAGTTTTTTTCAAATTAGGACTTTTGTGTGTAAATACGATTTTTGTGCTTATTAAGCGCAAAAGTTGAATCTTTCGGTGCTAAATGAACGATTTCTCGATGCTTTTCTTGAACGATTCTGACTTATTGCGAGGCACTGTTTTCGAAACTAGTGGTTTTTTGTGTAAGGATGTCTTTTGAAGATATTTAGCACAAAAATCGAACCTTTTTGTGCTAAATCCGTTTTTCTTGGAGAATTTTGAATTTTTGAAGGGAACTGTTTTCGAAAGTTAATGGTTTTGTTTGTAAATACGATTTTTGCGCTTTCTTAGCGCAAAAATCGAACCTTTTGCGCTTAGTTAGCACAAATATCGAACTTTTTTGTGCTTACTTTTTGAGCTTAGTTAGCACAGAAATCGAACGTTTTTGCGCTTATATTTAGCACAGAAATCAAACATTTTGTGCTAAATTCGCGTTCCTTGGAGGATTTTGACTTTTTGCAAGGCACTGTTTACAAAACTAATGTCTTTGTGTGCAAGTATGACTTTGTGCTTACTTAGCACAACAATCTTACCTTTTTGTGCTAAAACCGTCTTTCTGTCAGCACTTTTGAAAAATGACTTTTTCAGTTTCATTTTTTACGAAACTAGTGATTTTTCGTACTAAATCAGACTTTCATTCTGATTTAGCACAAAAATTGAACTTTTGTGTGCTAAACCCGTCTTTCTTGAAGAATTCTGACTTCTTCACTGTTTTTTTTTTCGAATCCATTGTTCTTGTTTGCAAATACGGTTTTAGAATAATTTTTTTGATTTGTCTTTTGAAATATGCATTGTTTGGAAAACGACGAATGTTTAGCGCAGAACGCGGTACTCGCGATGCTTTAGCGCGCGCCTAGACAGAAAAATGCGGCGTAGGAAGTCGAGCGCGGAGGGAAAGGCACATTGTTTACAGTAATGAAGGCGTAAATAAGTAATGAGGCGTACCGAGGATCGATCTAAAGCTCGGAACGAGCGAGAGAAAGCGCGCGTCGCAGCGGCGGCGGAGTCCCCTCTCCTCCCTCTCTCCTACCGGCCATTTTCAATTCCCTTTCACCCTCTTCGCCGTCGGCGCTCCCGGTCTTGCGAGCTTCGCGAAGAATATCGGACGGATTCGCGGATTCGCCGGATTCCGGAATCCGTGAATTGTTGTGACGCGCGGCCGATCGTTATGGCGCCGGTAAAATCTATTTTCGACAACCGGGGGCTGCCGGATCGACGAGCTGAAGTGGAGACAGAGCAAACGGTTTTTCGCTTGCGACGAATTCTAGATGTATCGAGCGGAAAGCGAAAAGGGGGGGGGTCAAATTTTTTTGTAATTAAAAAGGAAGGATGGAGAAGAATTTTGAGGGTTATTTCTGAGGCACTTTTATTTATTTGTGAATAGATACTGCAGTGAAACTGGGAGAGTTTCAATACATGGATACTGAGAGAATTTTAATTTTTACACGTATTAAAATTTCGAAATTTTTGGATGCTTAAAATGCGAATTAAAAAAATGGTTTTTTTTGGCTTTGAAAAAAGTAATTTTTGAATTTAAGGTAATGTCTAACATCCGCAATTTTATTTTATATTAAAAACCACATTCTTCAACAGAAAATGCAGGCACCTATTACATCAATTGAGAACCGCTGGCGAAGTTAAAATTTTCGGTTGAGACTAAAACCGGATATTGCATTCAGAAGAGCGAGACAAAGGAAATGGGAACGAATTTGACTGGAAAGTACGATTGCGTGGGAAATAAGAATGTAGGGTACAGAAATATTTTAATGCCCACCCGTTTAAGGGAAGACTGCATGCCTACTTTACCGACCGAACATTGTACTGAATTGAAAAATACTCTATAATTTCTCTTTATGTAATTCTTAAGAACATTCTGCTTGGCTATTATTTTTATTTACTCGTAACAAATATCTTTGTTAATAAATACGATACCCTTAAAACTATATATATTTAAATATCGGTTAAATATATATAGTTGAGAATTGTGTTACAAATTTTTTTTAAATAAAAATGTTGAGAATTTAAAAAAAATTTCTCTAATTCCACACCCCGAAATATTGTAAAACAAGATCGGAACCAAAGAAAAAAATTAAAGAAGTGAAATCGCATTTTCCCTGCCGGATTCTTCGGACGTGTCCGGAATCAGTTACAGGCTGTCATAAGCGATTTATTTCTTGGTTCGGAATTGTATTAACGATCCCGGCGAGTAGGTTAAGCTAAATCCGTCGTCGTTGCGCGATAAGACAATCGGTTCTTTTATCCACACTGTACACACGCAAAGACGTATTTAACGCACGGCTAATCTTATCAGCGACACTTGTGTGAAACGTTGGCGACTTCGAAATGTCGATTTTCGTTCGGCCAAATTCGAGTGCCAGATAAAAGTTTGATAAAAAACGAAAGTACGCGAAATGACTTTTGCGTCGAAAACATTTAAATTTTCCCGCCAATTTTTTCGGGGTCGGCGATGACGATGATTGTTTTTTCGGCCGGCCGAACTTTTTTTTTGAAAAGTTGCTAAAACGCACGGTCAAGGCTGCGTGTTACGCGATAGTCGAACGTTCATTCGGCATTGTGCGCACATCGCGATGATTTATGCGTGACGCAGACTTATACAAGATATTCATACGCTAGTTATTTCGTTAGCGTCATGCGACGATACCGAATGGAATAAAAAAATGTATTTCTGGACGGAGAAATGCGTCACTCTCGAAAAAACCGATTTCAAACATTGAATGGGGCAATGCCGATTCGAGTTAAGGACGACTATTTCAATTTCGTTTTCATTTTTGCTGTTTATTTGAGAAGAGTCGAGAGAAACGTGACTTTCCGTTTGAAGAATTGTTTATTAATGTTCAAAAAATTGTCTGCTAGGTTCCAGCTGAATGTTTTTCGCATTCGCGAAATTTTTTGCAAAATGGGTTATCTGATTTTACGCAATTGTATTAAATAAAGGTCAGACAGTCTTAATTTTTATTTCAAACCCTATTTCTTTTCACATTTTTCTTATTATTTTAGGGCGTATTTTTTATTTGTAATTTGATTTTTTTATTCATTTTATTTTTTAAATTTAATTATTAAATGCATTACAAATAAAATTTATTAAAATTAATTTAATTTGATAACATAAATGCATGAGGAACATTTTTATCATTCTCAATATAAAAGTTTGTTATCATTTGAAGGAATTGAATTTGTTTTTATTTATTATTATTTCCTGTTTAATATTATTTATATTATATGATTTGTTTATTAATACTTATATATAATTACTTAATTATTTATTAATTAAAGTCCCAATCTAGTTATGAAACAATTGCAATTTGCAGAAACTAACGCCAATTGTCTTTAGCGGATTATCATATGTATTGCGCCGGATAAAAGTGCGCGACAACCGATTGCGCCTTCCGATCCACAAATTGCAATTCGAGCGGAAGCGACTATCGGACGATGCGCGCGTGGCCTCCAAAGAAAATCTGGCCTCGTCGGCGAATTTTACGGCCGACGAGACCGAGGTTGCGTAAAAGTTTACGCGACGCAAGGACAATTTGGGCCGGTTTGACTGGCCCCAAAATACGCAGTCGTACATATATATATACATTATTCGTTGGACATCGTCGAAAAAGTCATTTTTTTTATTGTAGCATAGTTTCAGGAAATTTTTCTAACAAAACGAGGATAACTTAGAGGCGATTGGTTCAAAGGTCGAAGCTCAAAATAAAAAGGTCAAAGATTGACCTTTACGGTCAGTCTGGCGAATTTTTGTGGGCTTTTAAGTGCAATAGGCGAGGTAGAAGAATTGAAGTGAAACGTCGAAATTAAGTTGATTAGGTAGCGCTGCTTGAATGATTTGGGACAAATTAGAATAATTGGATTGTTTCCGGATTGGTAGAAATGGATTGGTTTGGCTTAATTAGAGTGTTCGAATGACATGAGGTTGCTATAGATTAATTGTCAGTCATTATTGATAATTATTTCTTCATTTTTTTCAAACTTATTCTTCGAACGGCAATTTATCTAACCTCAAACAAAAGTCGAATAGAAAAATATGTTTTCCTGTAAAATTCTTGTTCAATGAATTTCCATTTGGGTAATGTGCCATTTTTATGTAGGCTTTTACTCTGCTTTCAACGTTATTGAATCTTAACCTCAAAATGACGTCAGACTATCTCTGAACGGTAAAATCGTTCCATTTTTAGGTTAAAATGCTGATTACCCCCGGGTTCACTTGTCTGGTGTTTTTCGCCATAATACCACATAAATTAATACGGAGAAATGAAACTCGCGAACAATCGCGGCATTCAGCGATCCCTTTCCCGAAATTTCGGCTGATTGCGCGCTTTGCCGAAAGTTATTCGCGCGATAAAGTATCCCGGGGAATTTCTTGCCGCGGCTGAAAGAGATGATGATCCTTTGTTTCGCGGCTTATGACTAGTCGCGTACGAAACCCAAAAACGCGAGGAGATTGCGATATTTATAGCGCAACATCGGCACGCTTCGGATGAGGAGCGGCACAAAATATTGGTCTGCGTCGAATAAGCGCAAATCGGGACTTGGATGTCACGGAACGCTATCATCAGCAGAGGATTTCGGTTTAAAATGACGAGCTATGTATAAAACGATGATCTTTTTAAAAAAAATGGCGATGAAGTGTAAAATTGAAACTAATACAAATATTAAATAGCAATTTATAATATAACTTTTATACACGAAATAGAAAAGATATTATTTTCTGTAAAATATGATAATAGATAGGTATTGGCTCGCATTTCGCACTTGGCGCGAATCGCTACTGTGACTCTTGATATATCGATTGTAAAAATGTTCGATCTTATCGATTGTAAAGATTATCGATCCTATCGATTGTAAAATGTATCGATCCTGTCGATTGTAAAAATTATCGATCCTATCGATTATAAAATGTATCGATATTATCGATTGTAACTACTATCGATCCTATCGATTGTAAAATGTATCGATAATATCGATTGTAACTACTACCGATCCTATCGATTGTAAAATGTATCGATATTATCGATTGCAAAAATTATCGGTCTTATCGATTGCGAAAATTATCGATCCTATCGATTGTAAAATGTATCGATCGTATCGATTGTAAAATATATCGATATTATCGATTGTAACAACTATCGATCCTATCGATTATAAAATGTAACGATATTATCGATTGTAAAAATTATCGATCCTATCGATTGTAAAATATATTGATATTATCGATTGTAAAAAACATCGATTGTATAATGTATCGATATTATCGATTATAAAGACTATCGAAATAATCGATTGTAACAACTATCGATAATATCGATTGTAAAATATATCGATTGTCGTATCGATGTTTAGCGACCACAATTTCGATCATTTTGACTCGAAATCTGGTCGAGCGAAGTGGCGAACCTATTTTCGTCGCGAAAACGCTACTTTCGAGCGATCGCGCCCTCGCGCGGTCATTATTAATTTCAGAAAATGGTACCCCCGGCGTGTCATCGGCGCCGAATAAGCGTCGCCTCGTTACATCGTCGCCCGAAAATAACAAAACGCGGCTGAAAATAGCGCGCGAAGGATGTTGACTTGGCATGATCGATCATTTTCGATGGCGTCTCATAAGTCAGTCGATCGCATTTTTAGGCGGGCCAGTCGTCCGCGCAGGTGCCGGGGGAGGGCTTTATTTTTATTATTTAAATGGTGGGGGAATACATAAAATTCAACGGCGGCGAATCGCGTGAGTCGCGTATTTTTGTTGCACTCCGGCGGAAAACCAGCTCATAGTGACTCCTTCGGCGAACTATCGGACGCCTTCTGGAAGTCATAACTATTCACGCGATTCAGACCAGATAAACAGCGCGAAAATAGTCGCGGGGTTTCGCTTTCGAGATGCGATTGAATGTTGCGGACGAAAGACTTCGAAGGGAAATTTTTTCGATTTGATATTTGGATTTGTTGTTGGGTTTACTATGCATTTTGCTACGATGTAAAATAGCAGTTTTCTGAATGTAAGAGAACATATCTTGACTTGGCTAATTTTAATTATAGGGCACTGTTCTCAAAGTTTGTCTTTGCTTTTTCAGTTCCGAAAAATTTCTTTGAGGGTAGAAGTTTATTAATCGCTTTGGTTTGAATTTAAAAGATAGTAACAGATGAGAAAATGATCTATTTTTGAAACCTTTGTGCTGAATTCGATAATTTAAAGAAATTTGCTGTTTGGTAGATTAATTCTAATGACTTTAAAAAAGCAAGTTAAAAATCGAAAATTTAACTTAAAATAACTTTTTAGGTTAAACAAATGAGGATATAGAATTCGCACATAATTCGACGATTTCGGACATATTTTAGGTATCTTCAGTAGAAAACGCCTAAAATGTTTGATCTCATTCTCAGTTTATAAATGAAACTATCGGTGTTCCAATTATTGGTTCATTGCTCGCTAACAACTTTATTTTTAAAAAAACCTCGAATCTGCAAAATCAAATCCCCGCAATTGCGTCGAGGAAGTCAAAAAAATAATCGAGTCACTCGAAGCGATCACTAAGCGAAGATCTCACAGAGCGACGCGTTCGTCGGTTTAATTTTAAATATCGCGACCAATTGCAATCTGGTTTTCGTCGTTTCCGGTACGGTTTTAGACACATTTATGCGCGACAAACGTTTCCTCGTATGATTAGCCGGCAACCAGTGCGATAAAAATTGTTCATCGCGTGATTGTTGCCGATCGCCGACGAAGCAGCCAAAAACGTTTCGAAAAATTCAGTCTGCGCCGTAAATTTCGGCCCGAGCCGATACAAATTATTGCGAATTATACTGTAATCGACGTGAAAATGTATTGTGCATCGAACGCGCACGATCGATACTTGTAAAAGGAACCAAATATAAATATAGAATGATGGTTTCAGAAATACACTTAATATTTTAAGAGTCAATCTGGATGGAATCAATAGTGACGTTTGCGATCAGTCAGTTATACGTAGCACATCATTTCTTCGACAGTTCGAAATAAAATGAATCGTTGCGAGAAATCGGATCGGAATTTCCCGCCGCAAATTCGAAATTTAAGAATCGAGCATGGAGATATTAACTTCCTTGAAATTAGGGTTATAAAAATGTTTGATAAAAAATGTTTGGTAAAATACCAAAATTGAAACAAAATTGTGTAAACAATTTTTGGTAAATTACAAAAATTGCTAAAATTTTTTATATAAAATGTTTATCAGTAAATCAGAAAATTAAAAAAAAATTTGGTAAATTGAAAAAATTTTTACTTTGGTAAATTACAAAAATTAAAAAATTGAGTAAGTTACAAAATTTAAAAAATATAGTATTACAAAAATTTAAAAACTTTTTGTAAAACAATTTTTGTTTTTAAAAATGCAAAATTTTAATTTCAAAGTGAATTTGTAATGTGAAATTTAAAACTCAAAAAATTCGAATAAAAAATACTCAAAGAGTTCATTAATCGTATCTGATTCTGATTGATATGTGTGCTGAATGAAAAAAATGATTTAATATAGGATTTTTTGAGGAAAATGAAGGAGATTGAAGTCGGTTAAGTGCGGATTCGCTCGGGCCTAGTTCAGCGTATTTTGTGACACAGAGGCCGAAATGTGATTGGACGAAACTCGAGTGCACAAATCGTCGCATTTTCACTGTGCTCGCGGCTCTCGATGCGCCGCGCGAATCCGGTTGACTTGCTAATTTTAACTCGACCGTGACACTATCGGCGAAGCGCCGCTCCCCGGGTTCGCGCGATTGTCCCGTACAGGTGTGTGCTCGCGCGAAACAACGTCGCCGCACACTTTGTACCCAGGATCAAAGATTATATCTCGGCCGATTCCATTTTCGAAACTCATCTTTTTCTATTCCAAAAACTTTCACTACTTTTTTAGTACAATAAATTCATTTTGCAACCAATTCAACAGTTTTTAACTAGATTTCTTATTAGATTTTTTAAGTTATTTAATTTAATTTGATAAAATATTTGGTTACTGAGTTGTATGGCAAATTGATTTTATTGTATAAAATGTTTAGCAATTTCAGTATATAATCGGTAAATTCTTATTTGAAAATAATATGTCAAAATATATTTAATATATATGTAATTATAAATTTGTGAATATATTTACTTATTCATAAGTGATGAATATATATAAAATATATTAAAAAGATGCATGTTTCCGCAAAAAATATATATAATATTTGTCAAAATATATTTGATATTTATATAATTATATATTTGTGAATATATTAATTTATTTATTTGTATGAATATATACAATATAAATAACTTTTCGCAAAAATATCTGTGTACATATTTTTCCATATATTTCTCGATTATATTTTTTTCCGTGCGAGATGTGTCGCAAGTAAAAATGGTTGCAAATGAAGACACATTTGCGGCGTTTGCGCAAAACTATTGACGCAAATGAGTGAACGCAAGCTCGGAGTTGCTTTAAATTTCGGCAAAAATACAATAAATAAGAACGAATTTGTACGAATGCATGACGTTGCATAACTTTTCCCAGATCTCATATCTTAATGACGTAATTGCCAAGGTCAAGACGCGTGCGTCAAGTTTGAAAACTGATTTCAGAGACAATCAAAGCCGAGCAGCACAGTACGCGATATTAACGACATATTAAATGTGCGCGCAGTTGTGTGATTCTGTACGTGCGAGCAAATGAACTAATTCAAAAGCGAGGCAAAAATGTCGAGCGCTGCTCGGTGCGCGTTTTATGCGATTTCGTCTCGGACTGTCGCTCATTAGTAAATAAATGGCGGTATTTGCAACGATTATGCAGACGTTACGCAACTTGTGTACTTATTTTTGTTGCCGCCGCGCTCGCCGAATGATTGTGATTTCTCGCGACACATCGCAAAAACCGCGCGCGTTGCGACATTTCGACGTTTCAAGTACTGTCCGAATTATTTCCAATTACCCATTTTTTCTCACGCCGTGCGTTAAAAAGTAACCGATTTTAAGGCAGAAATCTAAACGAGTGGTTTCGCATTTCGAATCGGTGATATTTTGAATCCAAAATTTGAAATTATGAAATTTTTGGATACAGAATTTGAAATTTTGAATTGGAATTTAAATGTTGAAATTTTGGACTTACAATTTCAAAATTTGAAATGTTGAATCCAAAATTCCAAAATGTTTTATTTTTAATACAAAATTAAACAATTTCAAATCCTGAATTCACGTTTCAACATTTCAAATTTTAAATCCTAAATTTCAACATTTCAAATTCTGAATCCAAGATTTCAGCATTTCAAATATCGAATCCAAAATTTCATAATAAAAAATGTGGAGTCCAAAATATCAAAGTTTTAAATTTGAATTCAAAAATTCAAAATTCAAAATTTTGAATCCAAAACTTCACATTTTTTTAATCCAAAATTCCAAATTATTTAATCCAGATTTTCAAATTTTTTAAATTTGAATGCAAAATTAAAAATTTGTATTCACAATTCCAAATTTGATTTCAAAATTGAAAATTTTAATTCAAAATTAAACAATTTAATTCAAAATAAAAATTTTTAATTGAATATTTACAATTTTAATTCAAAATTAAATTTTTTGAATTCGAAAACTGTATTGTTATTTGTGCGATTGTTTAAATTTGGAATTTTTTTAATTTTGAGAATCAATTTTAGTTTTTGATACTTGTATCTTTCGGTTTGTTTTTCCATTTCTTATTTTAGATATCGAAAATCGCCCTTTGCATTAACCCTTTTAAATGTTGATTGTTGACAAACACTAAATTTTAAAGTTTGAATCTTTTTATATCTCGCATTTTGGACTGAAATATAAATGTTGCGGGTTGAATTTGAAAAAGGCCTAAGAAAGTTATTGAAGTGAAATACACCTGGCACATATATGAAATTGCACCTAGATTCATTTTTGCTGACTTATGTCGCCCTGCAGAAATAATCCGCGCGACTTCTTGAGTCCAAGCCGAAGACATATTGTTCCGCGGCTATCGCGTTGCTTAATAATAAAGCACGTATCACCGGCTCGCTCGTTTCGTTTATCGATAACGCCTGCACAAAAACTGGAGCAAATCACATTTACATTCAGTTTTCTTACCGCGCGTTTTATTTTTAGTCCGCCGAGTTTTTTCCACAGATGTTTTTGTTCGCGATGTTAACAAACGTTGCTGTTTGTAGAATGCTTTCGTTTTGCATTTTTTAACTCAAAACAAATTTTTTAATTGGTTAGAATATTTTGACTGGTGAGTAGATATTTGAATCGGAAAAATTGGAACTATGCAAAATAAAAAAGAGAAGGCAGAATTTGAATTTAAATGTTAAAATAGCCAAAATTGAGTTTAAAATTGAGTTTAGATTAAGACAAATTTATTTAAATTTAATTCAAAATTTTTTTGGTATAAAGTTTTGTTTGGATTCGGTGTTGAAAATGGAAAATCGAAAATCTAAATCTAATACTTTTATTATGTTGAGACATCGATGCTAATTCAACATTGAACCCTTGTAGAAATAAAATCTCTGAAAAATTCTCTGAAAATCTCTGAAAATCTCTGAAAAAGTTTGAAAAATTTTGAAAAAATTGGACTGTTATAGTTTTTTCAGACTTTTACAGACATTTTCAGAGATTTTCAGAAATCTGTAAAAACCCGAATAAAAACAAAAACAAAAATGTCATCAACCAGTTTGACTTCAGATTCCACCGACTTTCTCCCTTAATCCGGAGTGGGTCTGGTAAAAGTGTGAAATTCGGTTTTTTGTTCTGCAAAGCCTCGCGTCGTCTAATTCCGGGTCGAAGGCACGGGAAAGGCGCTAAGGAGGAGCGCATTGATTTTCGCATTTCGAAAAAGCGTTTTGAGGTCGACTGTACCGCGCGCTCCGACACGATATAGGTTACAAACAGAGGGACATGGATATCGATTTCAGCGCGGTATGCAGCGCGGGCATTGTGGAATGTGCCTTACACACATAATGGCCGGGGCACGTACGCGCGCGACGCACACAAATCGAGCCTGAAACCGATGCGTCGCGCACTCCTGCGTGCCCAGTGGCCGCACTGCGTGCACCTTCCTGCGTTCAAACGTAGAAAACCGCCAATCGCCGAACCTTTTCGCGAGTTATCACTCTGACGAGACGCCAAACTTCGCCCACTTTTCGGACTATTGATCGCATTTCAGAGGACCCCTCGACGCTCCAACGGAAATTTTCCTTTTTCTCCTTACCGAAGTTTTTTTTGCTTTGCATTTTGCCATTCAACATTGTAATGAGGAAATGCGTTTTTAGGAGGTTTTCGATGAACTTCCTGCAGTTGTATTTTCAAAAATCAACTTTTGTATATCCCTATGGGACAATCTCAGATGGGTTGTCATATGCGAAATTGGCATGATTTCTAATTTTCATAAGATATCTCAAATAATTTTTCATGAATCTCAAGTGTGAGATATCCAATGTAAGATCTCAAATGAGATCTCAAATGAGATCTCACAATATATATGAGATCTCAAATGTTTTTTCATATGAGATCTCAACTGATTTCCAATGTGAGATCTCATATGAGTTCGTATATGCGATTTCTTATTTGAAAACTCATTTGAGATTTGAGATTTATTAGGATTTCTCATTTGGAATCTCAATTGATTTTTTATATGAGATCTCAAATGATTTTTCATATGAGATCTCACAATCTCAAATCTCATATGAGATCTCACAATTTATATGAGATCTCATATGAGATCTCACAATTTATATGAGATCTCATATGAGATCTCACATGGAAATCAGTTGAGATCTCATATGAAAAATCTTATGAGATCTCACAATCTCAAATCTCATATGAGATCTCAATTTATATGAGATCTCATATGAGATCTCATTGGAAATCAGTTGAGATCTCATATGAAAAATCTTATGAGATCTCATCATATGAAAAATCATTCGAGATTCTAAATGAGAAATCATATGAAATCTCACATCCCATATGAAATCTTATATGAGTTGCAAATCAGATATCGCATATGAAAACTCATATGAGATCTCACAAGGAAATCACTTGAGATATCGTATGGAAATCATGTCAATTTCGCATATGAGAACTCATATCAGAGCTCATGAGATCTCATATTGGAAATCGCTTGAGAACTTATATGAGATTCTCAAATGAGAAATCATGACAGTTTCATGTCAGTAGGGTTATCAATTTCACATATATCGAATATAAGAATAATATATCTATATTATATGTATATTTCTATTTTATGTATAGAGGTCCATCTCTTCATCTTGACTGAAAAATTTAACAGAAAATTTGTTTAAAAAGTTAGGTTAGCTTTGAGGCATAAAGAATATCATGAAATTAAAGAGAAACTAAGTTTTACTATGCGCGCGATAAAATATTTGAGTCAATGGAAAGTTGACAAAAGTGAGGTTATGGCGTGATGGAATTTGAGTTAAGATAAAAAGTGTAGTCAGACAGAACCTCTCACACTGCTTCAAATTCTTTCTATTATTAATTATGTCGAAATAGCTGGCTCCCGCCAGATCTTGCACGAAAATAAGCAGAATCTCATGGTGCGTTGCGTACTTTTTTACACTCGCGCCACAGATAGACGGCGTTCGACCCGTGATCATTTCGACACTTCTTCGGCGCGAACTGCACCGCGAATGAAAACTAGAAAGTCAAAAACGACGTCTATTTTTTAATTTCCCGCCAAAGTAATTTCTAATGCAATTTATGCCAATTAGAATGAACAGTCTATAAGTTCAAAAAAGTCAGTCATATTTGTTTTTTGTTCTTTTATAAATTTTGCAATATTTTTGTTCAAATCATATTAATTATAACAATTCGGATCAATTTCCTGTCTAATTGTATGACATTTTAATGTGCATTTTTATCGTATAAAAAGCGAATTTTTCGACAAAAAAATTCGATCAATGTTCTTTTGTGTCTGAAATCGCAATTTACCGCAAGCAAAGAGCAGCGTCCGAAAACAATAACCAAATGTCATAAATACGGAAAATCGTGTTCGGCGCAGTCAAACGATCCGAGCTGATTGAAACGCGGGCAATTTAGGAATCGCGCGTAAAACGCGTTTTTTGCATTTTTCATACGCCGCGAAAATGCGACGAGTTGGGCGGGATTACGCCAGCGCCATCTCGCGGCACATTCCGCATCACTGTCCTTTCAACCTTCGTTAACAAAAACGCGCACTGATGCAACTTTACATCGTCCTTAATCGGCGAATAAATTACACGAGCGAATTTCATTCGTTTAATTAAAAACGACAGGATCACAGGCCTGCATTACCGACCGAGACGTTTTTATTAAGAAACCCATTAGAACAATTAGAACGTCGTTTTTAAGGGACTTCTTTCGTTGAAAAAAGTATCGAAAGTAACGAATTATCATTCATAAACACAATTTCATTAATCTCGATATTTAATAACCTCGAAAACGACAGAAAAATGAGGTTATGTCAGGCGTGAAGACGAAAAATGAAAATCCGTTACACTAGTCTCGGAGTGTTCTTACTTATCTTCCTTTTTTTCTACTTCACTCTCAGTTATATCGTTCGAACCATTTTTTCTAGGCGAACGACGCGAAAAGTGAGGTTATCTGTCTAACTTTACATCGATATCTCTTCTAAATTGACCCTGAAATGTACCAGAAACGATTTAAAAGGTTCCTTTCTCTCTACTCGCAAGTTGCAGTATAGACCCGCATTGACTTAACCTCTTCTCCATTAACATAACCTCAAAACACATGACGTAATTCGCGCTGGGTGGTCCGAGTGGTGACAATGATTCGTCTCGACCTTTGCGCGTTAAGAAAAAGTTCGACAGGAAGGATCCATCGATCAATCGCATTGTAATGTAAATATGCGAACGAACAAATGTTTCCGCGCGTCGCCGCTGTGGCGCGCAATTTAAATATTTCATCAATTAAGCCCAAGTGCTGCTTTACATAGGTGACGCCAGGGTTAACAACCGAGTCGGAAAGAGATCTGATCTAATCGCGCGGGTTATTTTGGGAATCGATCAAATTAGCCAACAGATGGCGCGCTAAATCAACATACGGTTTTGGCGCGAATCTTCGAATTTAAGCACAGAATAATTTTAGTGAAAAAATCATCCGAAAATAGATCTGAAAAATAACACATTGAACTTTAAACTACTTCTATTTATTAAAAATTAAGTTTGAATAAAAAATAGATTGTTTGCTTACTTTTGGTGATTAATCTGAACTTGTTATTAATTTGTGTATCAGTAAGATGGATATTTATTTGGGAATTATCCGAAAATAATTGAAAGTTTATTTCCAATGCGGAAGAAGGTGACGAAAAGCAACTTATTTTGACATTTGGTATGAAATCAAAAGCTGTGATGTCAAACCGCTAATTATTTGGCACAAGTGGAGTTGCGATATTGTTTGTTATGCGAAATTGGATTGGAAAATCGTCAAAATATGATTTCCGGCAGAGAGCTTTGGAGGATAATTTTCTGTTGCTTATAATTCGCAATGTAACTGAAGAACCCGCGCGTTTCATCGAGTGTCTCGACGTTCACGGAAAAGTAAACAATGATAAGAACCGAACGATAATCCGGAAAAATAATGTGCAAGACGCAAATTTTGCACGGTTCCATTCGTTCTTCAATCGGCAAGTTTTTACGAAATTGTACTTTGCTCAAAATTAGATTAAAAATCATTTATTAAAAACAATTTCTTTTAAAGATTTCTCCCTTATCTATACATTCTATAAACGTTGCTTCCTGTCATAATTGTCCTGTCAACTTTGGATTCCAATACGATTTCCAAATTTGCGTTCCATTTTTAAATGGAATGCGAATTTTAAATGAAATGAGAATGCATTCAAAAT
>JABFPB010001576.1:0-24429 GCA_022817645.1 Ceratoteleas bidentatus | reverse complement strand
GTGCTCGGCGCTGGCGGACTGGTTGAGACGGAGCGCGCGTTGCCTTATGGAAGTAAATTGGCGGAAAGAATGGCGTGGAAATTGGGAGTGAAGGAGTCGAGAGAACTTTGGATGAGGAACTTGTACTCAGAAAAAGATTTGGTTAAAATAGCACTAACCAAAATATTTGGTTAAATAAACCAAACATATAGTTAAATCAACCAAACATTTAGTAAAATCAACCAAACATTTAGTTAAATTAACTAAACATTTAGTTGGTTCAACCAAATATTTTGGTTAGTGCTATTTTAATCAAATAATTTGGTTTGTTCAACCAGAATTTTTCTGAGTGTGATGGAACTTAATGGGAAACAATGGGATTTTGAGCGGAATTCCGTTTTTGGAATTCATTCGAACTGTTTGGGATTGGTTCAAAGCAGTTCGGTTGTCTGATTAAATACGATTAATTTTTCTCAGACCTACGTATTTGAAGAAGTATTTCTAAGTTTCTTGAGCTTAGAACATAAGTTTGCTAGATTAAATTTTGGAATAACTGATTTTAAAGAATATGCTTTACATAGGTTCTTATGGAGACTGTTTTGGCACAGATAAAAACTTCGAATTTTTCGAAATGAGTCCCCATTTTCTAAGATTTTTCAGGAGCTATAAAGTAATGTGATGTGATTTACACATTTGAGAAATTTAGGGTATTCTTCAATCATTTGTATTCTTTTCTATGAAGCATTTTTGCGGTGTTCGAATGTTTGGACAGTTTGCTGTTTATATTTATAATTTAGGTTGATTCTATTCTTAGATGCGGAGTAAATTAAAGACTGTTGTAAAAAGTTTTGTATGCGTTGGAATTATACGTTTACGGAAGATAACTTTGTTGAATCTAGGGAATGAAGGGGTATCCGTTCATTTTTTAAAATGATTCCACTTGGTCTCTATTTTGTATGAAAGTATATTTTTTTGGAAAAGTCACAAAAAATATGGTTAAGAGACTACAATCCTTAATTTTGGTATAAATGTTGTGCAGATATGAAATAGTGTGTGGAAAAGATGAACAAATATTTCTGAATCATTTTTAGACTGGAAAGTTTTGTAACTTTGCCAACTGCGATCGAGAAGAGAAGATTGAGTTTGGACTGGAAAGAAAGAACTGAGTGATAAATTTAAAAATAATCAGTTGAGTAAAGCAATAAAGAATTGTTGTCCACAAATAGCATTTTTCATGAATGCGTACTCATTATGCAAATATAATGATTTTGTTGGATGAGTACACATAACGGTAGCATTAAAGGTGTCGGTTGCGGAAGAGTTCATGAGCAATTATGACCAGATGTGGATTATGTAAGCTGAGTTGGGGGATTCTTCATTATATAATACTAACGAAACGCATGTTTCTAATATCAGATTATGATCTTCAGGAATTCATCTAGTTCAATTGAAATAAAAAGAAATATTCAAACATTTAAATGTTTAAACATAACATTTCTAGTTGTAAATAATTTTCACGGTAAAAACGTCTTTCTTTATTACTATGTTGCGGAATTTCGACAAGATTTTTTGCGAGTTTCGTAAATTCATTTCTCAGTCTACGTGCGACCTCGAGTTGATATTGATATCGCTGGAAATGCATTACCTGGAAAAGTAACGGAACGAGATACTGTTAAACTTGACATTAATCAAAGCAGAGTTCTCTCTTCCGGCATATTAACCACATAGGAAAGTTTACATTTGTATTGCATTACATTTTACTTTGTCGATGATCACGAAAGAATTTATTGGAGAGATGTAATTTTCCATATATACTTTCTACACGATATTATATCATTATATTATACTTAAAAATAAAGAAAGACGTTATTTATGAAAAATTTCTGTAAAAACTATGCTAAAATGATCAAACTCCCAATCAATATTTTTGCAATATATTTCTAATATATTACCAGTATATTTTCAATATACACTAAAAATCTATCATTTCAATATATTCCAATATGTTTCTTTTTACTAGGGAATTTCACCAACTGAAAAGAGTCACACCCACCTTATGATATTCACAAACAGTCCGATGACGTCTTAGTCATCCCCATTATATCTTTTCATATTTGCTGGTACAAATCGTCTTAACTTTTGGCAGCGATAAGAACGCTTATCAAAATGTATAATTAGGTACCGCTGTTCTCTCACAAATACTTGAACCCACTCAACCATTTAGATGAATAATGCCCGAATCGCAATTTAGCCAGAAAAATGTGGAATGATAAATCAACACAGTCAATCGCCTTTGCTCGAGAGTCGCGAAATAAATCTCGTCTTTATAACTGTTGCAAGATTAAGTGACTTCACCAACCTGTTGCGTGGTATGCTAAACCAGTATTCTGGACGAATTTTCTTCTTTCCGTAGCTCATGATTGGTGTCGACCAGGGTATCTTCTTATCCTTCGGTCTTCCGGTCCTAAGCCGCAGGTACAGTGGCGGATCCTCGCAGGATCGCGCAGGACGTGGTATCAGTTCTATATAAAAAATATTATCATCAATAACCCTGTTTGTTGTCGCCCACAGTCAAGATGCGAAATTCGAAGGCGATTTCGCGAATAAATTTACACTTTTCAACGAAAGAGGCGTTCGTTGCAACATAATCCCCTGAAAGAGGGATACAAAATCCTGGAAGATTATCAATGTGAATGAAAGCTACTTGCAGTGTTGGTTACATTCAAATTTTGCAAAATAAAAAGTTGCAAATTAAATTGCAAATTTCGTCCGAATTATTGACGTATGTAACTTCGTCATCTTAATCTCCCAAATGTGAAAACAAATGATTTTATCCGCTTATCAATGTTATTCAAATGATAGTCGTGACACGTGCGATACTGCTTTCAGGAGCATCGGAACGATTACGATTCAATAACTTAATTGTGATTTAATAGGTGTGTGCATAGCTATCGGAAACGCGGGGTTTTGCATTCTTATCAGACAATGAAAACACCTTTCGAAGCAACTTAATCTCGATTTTCCGGGCAAGTATATCAGATTGATCGATTTTGAGGGAATCAATAACTTGAGGGAATCGATAAATAATCGTGACGACGCCAGGTTAATAATTATAAAATTGGAGATTATCTCAGGGTTTCGTCGATTGCAACGAACGCCTCCGAGTCTTATTCAATGGAAAATCGATAAACAGGCACACTATATCCCGACTCGAATTTGTTTATAAGAAAAGACCTTCGAATTCGCAAAGTTCAGAGACAGAGTGTCCTTCAAACATCCAATTTACGTCTTGTCGTACAATATCCGTCATCATTGGCACTACTTTCTGACGGAATTCCATAATCAAAGAGTAAAGATACAGTTGTAGGTTTTCAGACTCAAATCGCAAATCAATAGTGAGGGTAACCGACGAGTGGACAGTTCAGAGGCATTAATGACGATGACACGATAAAACAATAAACTGAGTACGTGGTGCAAGGCAGGGGAACACTCCTCTGATAGGAAACAAAAGTCCTAAAATCGAGAACAACGCAACGCAAACATGGAGAGAAATGTACTGGTAACAATTCTGATATTTTTTATATTTTGGAATATGAAAAAGAGTTCCATTGTAGGGAGGCTGAAGTGAAAATTCAACTACACGACCAAATGATCAGACAAATCTGAAAGAAAAATTTGGTTTTTTGGTCAACCAGATGAATTTCCACTTCAGCCTCTCCTTAAGTGGTTCAAATTACTCCCTTTGGTATCCATTACTAGAACCCTAATAGAACCAATATCTATGATAAGTATATTATGTTATGTTCTATCGGGGGAATTAGGTCTCCGAAGTTCAAAATTACCAGAAACAATAGATCCAAATAATAACAAATAGGTACTTTGAAACTAGCAAAACTAACTCCGTAACTGGATTACGATATAGTCACGTAATACAGTAGAAAACAAGGTAAAATTTCTCTCCATGCAAAAACGGAAATCAAGGAACCGAAAAGTTGCAAGAACCTCGAACCACTCGATTGTTCGGAAACGAAACGAAAGAAGCCCGGGACAGACAGCGAAAGCGTCAACCGTTCACAGCGCAACGAAAAAGCGGCAAGCTGACGAGAAACCAATTAAAGTGAACAAGGAGAGCATGAGTTATTACATTATGAACCTACCGAGATCATCGAATGCGGGAAAATTAAATGCTTGGACTGGTGGGGCAACAGAAACAGATGACATATAATAATTAGTATGATTCCATTGTCCGCTCGTGGTCTGACAGTGCATATCATTGTTTTGGCTTCGCATAGCTTTCGTCTGGCACGACCAACGTGATAACGACAACTTGGTCGTCGGACAATTTACAGTTCATTGGCAATCTCGACAAAAATCACGAAACTTTCTATCCACAGCATTTTATGAGTCAAAGACATTTTATGAATGTTTTTTTGTTTAATTTGTTTTTATTAAAATGTATTTTTCTTCTTCTTTTTCTTCTTCATCAGGATTATCTCTCCCCTTAATATTAAAGAGAGAGTATATTACATATATTAAAAACTTTGATATATTTCATAGAATGCTGTTTCATAAAATATCATTCATACAAAAATCAAAGTTTCGCCATCTACATTAAATTCTGCGACACACTGGTTGAAGCTCGGACAAAGTTGTCGTTCGGATTCAGTTGCCGCCGACGGACGGAAACTCACTGTCTATACTGGCGAAGAGTCCCGGCATGTCGTCCATAGAGACCATGCTGCGGTAGTCGAGGCGCTGCGGCGCCGCCGAAGTTTTGCTGCCACGCGCACTGTCGACGCTGCTGCTGCCCGACGAGGTGAGCGGTTGCTGTCTGATGAAGGTACCGACCGACGAACGCCTGCAAGAAAAATGCACATTCGTGAGAGGGAACTCGAGGAAACGGGTGCCAGACACAGACAGTCTGCCTCCAACTTACGCGGTTGCATTTATTTGCTTTTTTGGGGGTAGTTTATTGTTAGCTGACGTAAGGTGAGAGGCGACATCTCTAATTGCAACACTTGCAGTGGGAGACCATAAAGTGTTTGGTTGAAAGTTGGTAGGAAACGTTGTAGAATAAGTGAAATGAGAGAAATGTTAAAATTTTCAATAGAAACTCTCTTATTTAATTTTCTTATTTAATAGAAACTAACATATTTCATCGACATTGAAATCAATTTACATTGTAACTGGATTCCATAAATGTCATCACCTTTTAAATTGGAATATTCTCTATTCTTTATTGTTCAATTTTGTAATTCAGAATCACAATCCTATTTTTTTGAATTTGCAATAATCTTAATTTTTCTTTTTTTAATTTACGTTAAGTACACAGATAATACATTTTTCTTATTGTGGGGAAAAATTCCACCAAAGTTCAACCAAACAGATTTCAGGGAACAACAAATTGGAGACACCGTGTAATACAGCTTCTAAGTTATAAATTGCGGTAACAGGGGGTGTGTTGTATTGTTTCGGTAACATGTTGCTTGGTTTACTCTGTAAGCAGGAAGGAATATTTAAGAGAACAGCGGTCCGCATTTGTGTACAGGGCTGAAAAGAAATGACGGTTATTTTACGCTGTACAAATGTGGCGGATGTGGAGGAAGAAGATTGGGTGCAATTTTTTGCGGTATACAAAATGTGAAGAGAAGTCGGACGCGATATCGATCAACTTTTTATTGGCGAAATACATCGTATTATAAAACAATGTATTGAGAGTGAAGGGATAATAATCAGACATATATTGTGTCTTAAACTGACGGCTATTGCAAATATAGCCGAGTGTTAATTGGAGAGAAGCAGAGTTAGGGACACTGTGGTGTAATTACAAGAATGGCTTTCTACCTAACTTTATTTACTGAGTTTAGGTCGGAAAGTAGAGTTTAAACAATTTACAGTTATGAGACAATAAAAAGGGAAAATTACATGACTGTTCGAGTAAATTATTTGTCTCATCTACAACTAATTAATAATAACTTTTTACAGGAAAAGCTTTACTATGCTTTTACAAAGCTATGAAAAGTTTGACAATCGGTTATAGTTTAAGAGGTGAGTAGACCAATGACGAACCCAAGTTTTGGAGGATTGGAACCAGCCATCGTGAGGAGGTACGTGCTGAACAACGAAAGCCAAAAGGGGTTTTTGTCTATACGCTACTGAGTTACAACAAGTACAGAAGTACGTTCAGGATCAAGATAGACAATGTATAGAAGACAGTAAGAGTGAGATAGAGGGCATTTAGACAGACAAACAGAAATACTGAGACAGACAGACAGACAGGGTATATGCACACAGATTGTCCCAAACCATCTGTATAGATATTCAAAATGATGGCAAAGTCTCCGCAGTTATTCTGTTGAAAGTGAAACAACATTCCCTGCATTTTATTAAAAAAAGACAAAAAAGACAACAAGGAGGATGATAAATCTCTTCTCCAAAGTCTAATGTCACAGTACAACATTCCATTACTAAGAAACATTGATACTTTCAGTGGAAAAAATGGTTGTTATGATTAAAATATCCAAACGGAATATCCACATGGCACTTCCATGTGGATATTCCAGATATTACAGAAAATTGAAACATGCAGAAGTATATACAAATAAAAATTGCATCATTATTGGTAGCTTGTTTGATATACATATCAGCTGTAATCGTTATCAGTTGATTTTATCTAACTTTTTGTATTAAAAAGACAATGTAGGCCTAATAAGTAAGTTAAAAGTAAATAATAATCTTCCGCGGACATCTCAATTAGATCGATTACACTCTCAAACAAGACTGATTGAATCAGCCTGAAATCGATTGAAACGACAACACGTTTTCAGGTTACTATTTCGTCAAAAGCCAAGTTCAGTTTGACTCAGTTCTAAAAACAGTAGTCAATCTGTTTCAAGGTGCTCACATCTACATGTCAGGTTTCATTGTTTAGCACTATTTTTATGGAACTACCTCATAGAATTTCCTTACGTACTTCCCTATCCCAATTTTCTTTATGAAACTACCTCATAGAATTTCCTTACATACTTCCCTGTCCTAATTTTCTTTGTGGTAATACCTCATAGAATTTCCTTACGTACTTCCCCGTCCCAATTTTTTATAGAACTTCCTTCTAGTAGATGTTTCAGTCAAACCGTTCATTTCAGATTAGCCATACAGAGAGTGTGGATCATGTCTGTGTATCTGCGTGTACACGACGACAAAGTACGTGTTAACAAGGGGAGAGGGACAAGACTCACCCGATAAGAGTGGCGGCTCCCGCTGAGATCTGAGGATTGCCGCTGTCCTGAGAGAATGAGGAGACGGTAAGCGGGGGTGTGCCCCCGGCTCGACCGCCCCCGCCACTCTCTTCGCTCGGAGTTTTAGCGAACAGGCCTGAGCTAAAGTCACTCACCAAGTTGATCGGTGAGCTTTGGTCAGCCATTACACATGATCTTGTTAGTCGATTAGCGAAAGGTTAGTTTAACAACGGGGTTCAGTCGATCGAACGAGCAGCAGTTTCATGCGCCGTTTCACTCGCCAACTCTACTCTTTAGACTCATTTTGTCTTAGTCAGACCGCGATGAAAGAGATGCGTTCGATGGACCTTGCTTTGACAAATCATCATGCACGCACAGTCATTCGTCTAGTCAGTTAATCGCGTCAAGTGAGATGCGAAAAGAATCGTCAAAATCTCGTACACCCTCGCGCCGCTTGCGTCGCATAGTTACCTCGAGAAAACCTTGCTGAACACGGACGAATGATGGCTGTCCGCACTGTTCGGAAGACTGGGGACCTTGTCGCTGGTCGACTTGCTGCTGTCGTCGTCCTTTTCACCGGTTAGGCCTTCCATCCAGGTAAGCGGGTACGACAGCCGTTTCAGCATCTGACACAAGAAGGCAACCAGTTAGCAACCAGCCCCCGACGCGGCTCTCCGAAATCGACTAAGACGTCACATGTACACGACACTACACTAATAGTGACTGAGACACTATCGAGTACTTACAAAGTAGTTAACAAATTTGGACACAATCATATGTATTTTAAACATTCTGAACAACTAAAACGAAAAAGAAAAAGGACGACAGTTTTGGCTTGGCACGCAAGATGGCGGTAAAGAAAAGTCGAGTGAAAAGTGAATCGCGAGGCGCCGGGCCTCGGCGCGGACCTTATTCTTTCGCGTTTCCTGTTTGTCGTCGTCCTTGTGCTCGTCGTCCTTCTCGGCCTCCTCGGCGCTGCTGTCCAGACTGAAGGATACGGAGCTGGCCTTCTTGCGGCCGTTGATCGCGTCCGCGTCCAGGGAAGTGGTCACCACGTTGGCCGGGGCGATGGTCACCGGGGGTACCCAGTCCGAGGAGAGCACGATGTCGGCGTCCGAGTAGACCTTCTTCGCAGGCAACGGCTGCACCACGGGCGCCACCGGCGGCACCGGGTCGCGGATGTCGATGCCCGAGTCGTGACACGACAGTTTGACTAGAGAACCTTCCTCGTCTTCGGGGATTGCGTTCGGCTTTGGAGTCTCACCCTGAAAAGATGCTGCAGTTAATACTCTGGGAGAAAAATTTGAGTAAAATGGTCTAGAGACGTTTTTGTAGCTATAGTTTGATAATTATTTGGGAGAATGTTGACTTTAGATGCTTGAACTAGGTCGTGTTTTGGATAGGGACTTGGATAGGAGATCAAGAAGAAACCAGGTATAACTGGGGAAGTTTCCTAAGTGCAGATTTTAGTTAGGTCACCTTAGTTCTACCTAATTTCTACATTTAATTTACACAAATCTATATGCTGTCGACACTCAAATCTATCTCTGTTCTGTTGAGGATTGTCAGATTCCAAATTTAGTTTGACGGGTGGGTTTTGAGTTTCTATTGATTGAATTGGGAAATCTGGTGGTAGGGATTAGTAGGTAATATGATTTGGGAATGTTTGAACAAATATCATACTTTATCAGAATTCAAAGAATCCTGCTGCTCATCATCTACTGAGAATGAAGATCGATCTTTGCTAGGAACTGCCCAGTGATGATCCAGCATGGAACGTCTACGTTCCTCCACGGTTCTACTAGCTTGTCCAATGTTATTCTCTGTGTTCGTGTTTTCCTTTTCCTTATCCTTGTCTTGAGTTGGAGAGATATCTTCCTGAATGATAAAATGATAATGAGTTTCGAGTTGCAGTTTCACTGCATGTAGTAGATATATTTAAATTCGGGACTTCAAAATTGGTATACTTCAAAAATAGTAATGCATCGGCAATGATTATAGTATAAAGTAGTTTAAATGTGAAATTGTAAACCACTTTAGAGGAACAAAATCAATTAACTATTGAATAAAATGTAATTTGTCTTAGGTTCAATAATATAACAATTTTTCAATTTGTGGCACTGCATCAAACATTAATTTTGTAAATACTTGTGAAAGTTGACGTTAAGGTAAGATATCAATTTCACAGTGTTACATAAAGTACATGTGAATTTAAAGCATTGTAGAATGAATTACTGGTTATAAAAACTTTCATAAACAAGTAAGAATGAACAATCCGACTTACTATTTGCAAAAACATTTATACTTTCCTACATGAGATACAGAATAAAAACTATCGACCTTCGTGCATTTGCACCGTCTTTGCCAAGCAACAAAAATCAATGATCTTATTTATCTACACGTTATCAACTTTCACATGAATAGCTACATTTTTGCATATACACAATTTATCTGCATTTTACACTCTTTCCAAAATTATTCGCTTGGAAAAATAAATCTATTTTCAGTAACAAAGTAATATTTCTTTTTTGCCACCTCAACATTATGTAAAATATTAAATGCCTAACGAAATATGCGATTTTTAGTAATCTAATATTAAGTTGTAAGATACAGTCAATATTCCAGTACCAATAGTTGCAGCAATACTGAATACAGCCATTGATTTGTGGGAAATTTTCAATTGTTACTCTGCGGTGACTAAAATGCGCAATTATGTTTCGGAATGTTATTTTAAAGTGATGTTAGATAGGATCCGATTCCTACATTATCGGCATTGCTTGTTTTCACGACTTTTGATTAAATATATCAAAGGCTATATTAGATTTGATAAATTGGTAAACAAGTTTTCGAGATATTTCAGTTTACCTTTTGAAATTGAATATAAATAAACGACTGAACCGTTAAATAAACCATTTTTTGCTATCGATCAACTTTATATTAAAGTAAACAACTCAAAGTTAAAAATATGAAAATTCGTTTGCATAAAATTGATTTTTAACCGGTTTTCGATGAACCGTTCCCTTAACTCTCCAATAATACTTGTTAATTTATTTTCATGTATATATTTCTTAATTTTCACAGGGTGGACCGCAATTTCCCAGTAAATGAAAACCAATTGAATCAGATATAAAAATCATCAAAAATGTATCACTTCCAATAGTCTTTCTTATTCTATTCTTCTTATTCTATATTAAGTTTTAAACAAGCCAATTTTAACTTCTCCTCAACAATAATGTTATTTAAAATCAAATTCTGATCTCTCCGCATCGTTATAACATTTATTTGCAAGCGTTAAAATACTTTATGCAAAAAAATTACAGTGTCTTAAAAACTGTAATTTTTTTGCATAAAGTATTTTAACTGTAACAAAATTCACTTTCTCGAAAATCGTACATTCAAACTGATAGAATTAACGTCTATGTCATCGAGTACAGCTTTCGGTAAAACGGATAGATTTGAAATGAAAAGCATTACACTCTTAAAAATAATCTATTAACAATTTGAGTATTCCAATAAATATCATAATCCTTTAAAATGTAAACGAATATGGTTTTGTTTTTAACTCCTTCATTTTTAAACGAACATTATTACAGGAATTCCTTTTGGATATATTCTGAATGAAAAATCTTTTAAATTTCAAACGAATCCGCCAAACTTTGAAGGACAATTTTCAAAATAGAGTTTTCGAAGGCAAACAAATGAAAATATTGCTTTCAATCGGTTTTCATTCCCTGAGCTGGTCTGTCGGAAAATGCGAACTTTACACTTTGCATGTTGGTAGGCGTAACTAGGTCCCTCTCGAAGGCCTTCGGAAAGGCGTCGCCCTCGCGCTCGGCGTAGCTGCAGACGCTCTCGCTGTCGTCGGCCGCCAGCTCCGGGAAGCTCTCCTCCTTGGTCGGCGAGGGACATTTGCGCGCGTCTACGGGCTTCTTCATGTAATAAATCTCCGGCTTCTTATCCGGGTTGCCGGACTGCGTGTGGCTCACCCGCATGTGCGCGATGTCGTAATAAATCGCCGCGTTCACGACGAACTCCATCGGCGCGATCACGCCGTACGACTCGGCGCCGTGCTCGATCACCAGCGGATCGGACACGTTCGGGTCGAACATGACGGCGTTCGGTGTCACCAGCAACACCCCGCCTACGACGCCCTGAAAACAGTCGCTTCAATTAGTAATGCAGTTCGTAGAAGCTGTGTGTGTATTCTTTATCTCCGAGTAAATGAGAACGGAGTGAAACAATGTGATGAATATTGGATTGGGACGATGCATTATTCGTTGTACCAATAGAGTAACGAATACTATTGTAGCAGTTTGTATGAATTCAGTATTCAAAATATTATTTCAATACGCTCTCATTTACTGGGCTGTATTAGTGTTTTTTAACTGAGAAAAAGGTGGAATATAGTAGAATATTAAGGCGATTTTTCAAATCTGAAGAGTTGGAGTTAGGGTCTTTTGGATTTATTGTTTACAAGTTTTAGACGATTTCAATATGATGCTTTGATAGTGGGAGAGTACATTCCATGAAAGATATTTCTCTTAAAAAGATGTAAACTTGTAAATAGTAAATTAAAAAATTACTAACTCTGGGACTTTAGACTTGAAGAGTCACATTAAGTACCATGGGAGAAAAACGTAGTTTTACTCTCCAAAATACGTACAATATTTTTTGACACTAATGCAGTTAAATGTTGTGTTTGGCACTCTAAAATTGAAGAAGAAAAACTAAATGTTATTCCATAGGGAGTAGCAGTTCGCTCACAAGGGAATACAATTTAGATTTCCTCCTAAATTTCAGGAAGTGAAATACGTTTCTACTTACATTACATTATTATACTTTAAGGTAATGCTGAACGGAAACCGTAAAAATAGATTTTTAGGGCTGTTAAAAAATATGATTTAGAACATATCGAATGACTTGAATTTATTCGATTTAATTCGGAATTTTTTATGAATTGAAATTACATTTCTTGAACATGAGGTATTACTTAGAACGTGCAATAAAATTTATTTCTCTTTACTGAAAAGTAGATTATATTTTCAAATTGAACCATGAAAATCAAAGTCAATTCAAATCCAGTCATGTAAATAGGGTATTTAAATCATAATAATTTAAATGATTTAAATCATAATAATTTAAATGATTTAAATCATAACAGTTCTATATATTTTAGAATTTTCGGAAATCTCACCATAACGTATGCTCAAAATGATGGTATTTCTAAGATTTTTAATAGAGTATGGAATTTCTCATGATTGAATTTGTTTCAACCAGCAGTATTATAAAGTATGAGAATTTATATTCTAACTTTTTCTCAGTTTGATTTGAGTACCTTTCATGCAAAGTATTGTTTCATGCAAAGTATATTTAATATAATTGAATAGAAAAGAATTAAAAATGTCTGATAGAAGTTCCTTCTGTACCTTTTACGGAAAAGTGGAATTCATTTTGTACTCTCAATTCTTTTCTATTCTCTTATATTACATATTTTTCTTGTTTTGGAAACTGAAAATTTGGAATGATTGATGTTTTGAGGGTATTGTACTGTAATTCAACATGACATGAGTGTCTGATTTTGAATAAAAGGTAGAGCGTAATTTTAAAATTAAATACATTCGTATGTTAATTATGGAAAATAAAAATAAATATAAAACACAATATAAAATGAGATTAGCTACTTCAGCACATAAAACACGAATTCTAAAAATACTGCACTCAATTAAAAACGTAAAAACAAATGGTACAAAAAATCAAATTACACCATGAATAATATTGTCAAACTCACCCATTTACTCATGCATTCTTCATAAACGATCGAAATCAACCATCATTTTTTCATATCATCAAATCATCATAAAATCTTTGTAACATACTACCTGAACACATTTTTAATGCAGTTATATATTTTCCAGTCTTGGAAATTAAACAAAAGCCCAATTATCCTAATTATCTAACTTTTTTCCATGTTTCATTTCATACCAATTCCCTTTAACAACAAACAAAGCCAAATCCCCAAAGAATAGGACTGTCAAATAAACTTTTGGATGTTCATACATTTTTTGAAATGTTTTACAATACATTATTTGAAATTAAATATGTAAGCTCATCTGTTCATTATCTGTTCACAATCTCATTTTAAATCTGAACTGTTCAAAATGTTCAAACTTTGAACACTTGAGAGTTTCGTCTGATCTTATGCACAATGTTTTAAGGCAAGTGAAGATTTACGAAATTTGCAGTTTCCACACATTTTATGCAGCTTTTTTAAACAGATTTTTATAAATGAAATAAAACAAACCATCAATTTAAAAATATTTTTGTCCTATAGATTGTTAAAGAAGACCTAGCCTCTATCAAGAATAAATAATTTGCACTTGCCAATCCTCGTAAATAAAATATATCAAAAAATGTATGAAACCTATTTCATTTGACAACCCCACCAAAGATACCAAAAAAAAACAACACATGCACAAAACTGAAAAAAGCTCAAAACCCACATAATCTACCTGTCCATCCGTGATGTGACGGACATTGATTTTCAAAAACCGTTCCCTATAAGTCTGCAGATCATCCGCTCCCGTGCTGGCGTTTCCCTGAGGTGTCTTGACTCGTTCCAAGTGACCTGGTTTCGGCGACACCGGACGCAAGTTGTCCAGCAATTCTGCAAGAAAAGGACGCATCCTCTCAGTGAAAACTCAAAACAACAAACTAATCGCAAAAAGGGAGATTAAGAACAATTACTCTGCACTCCCAGGGACATGACAATACAACCCATGTCTGCGCTTCCACTCATCACACAAAGTGAAACCAGAAAGAGCGTAAAAAATTCCGTTTAAATCGTCATTTTCTCTTCGATTGGGTATAAAATTGGGATCGGTGGTGAAAATTAAAATAAGACTTTTACGATAATGCGTTTTTAATTGAGGTTTGAGTTCTGGCAATAATTCGAGTGTTCGGTGTTGAACGAAGTTGAAGGGAGAGGGAACGAGAAAGAAATTAAGTCGTCAAGAGATGTGCTTGAATTAAGTAAGGTAGGACATGTAAGTTAGGAGCGAAAAGAGGGTCGTTTCCCGGTCGATTTGGCTCCGATACGTTTATTTATCAGAAACAGTGATTTGTCGTGGAGATTGTTCATTAGCGCGGATTTGCTTGTTGCGCTTGAATGATGAATTTCAAGTATAGGCTGAGAAAAAGTCCATTGAGCATAATTGGAATCAATTTTTCAATGCGTTCAATTGATTCCAGTTGGAGTCAATTCAGCGCATTCAACAATTCAATTTCGAAATTGGATGCCAAAAGCCGAGGGGTATTGCGTTTTGTTTCCGAGCCATTTTTTTATTAAGGTAGTTCTAACGTTAAGCCATGTTTTTTTGGTATTAATTGAACATTTGTTTTAATTTTCGATTCAATCATTTTTTTAGAAGATATGTATGATAGTTATAATAATGTTTTTTTTAATGTTGAAAAGTAAAGCCATTTCTTTAAATTATGTAATTTAAAGAAATTAAATAATTCACCTAAAAAATGGCCCTTGAAATTCTCCCGAATTCAAAACACGGCACAGTTAATAAATAAGTCAATTCGAAAACAGAAGCTAACTATTTCGGAAAAGATTTAGTAAATTACCAAAATAAAATTTGCCTGCCGAGTGATACCTTTTTGCTAAAAATAGCTTCAAAATTTGTTTTCATGTTTCATTTTATGTTTTCAAACATAATTTTTTGCACAATGTAAATGGGCAACATTGAATTTTAGTCGAAGTAAAAGGGAGAAATGCCTGCAAAGATTGAATTGGCGTTTTTAAGAGTGTTTTAAGACGTTTAGAGATAGTTATAAAAACGCAAATGTTCATTACGGAAGAGTCGGCCGGACTGCGAACGGCAATAAAACCTTTTTGAAGCGGAGGGTAATAAATGATCAAATTAGCAAACAATAATGCGCGTTACGTAAGGACACACGTATAACATTCCCAACTGAGCTTAGTTGGGAAGGAAAGTAGGTTGTGGAGGACGTTTAGGATGCTCGAAGACAATCGCAGTGACCTTGCAGCAGTTGCGAGGATTATTTCAAGTTCCGAGGAAAAGGTGTAACCTGCCACACGGTTTGCCGAGTCTATTTAATGTTTGCGTTACGAGTGGGCTTGCGCCATTTTTCTAGTTTATTTTTAAAACTGAGTCACTATAATTTGACAGTGATGAAAGTATTGCAAATTTATAGTTGAAGATAGTGAGGACATTCAGAATTTAAAGTGTCAAAAGTATCGTAAACTAAGCCTTTAATTTGATAAACAGTTAGTTATTTAGCAAATTTCCGGAACTGAATAAGTTGTATTAAACATTTGGAATTGAACAATTTTGAGTTGATCGATTTGAACCGAAAAATTTAAATTCTATATTTTCAATTGAACATTGCGATTTGATCAATTTGATAAATTGGAATTGTACAATTAGAACTGAACATTTTGAATTGAACAGTTAGAATTGAACAACTGGAAATCAGTAATTAAAATTTAACAATTTTAATTAAACATCTTTAATCTTGATCAATTTGAACTGGACAATTCGAATTGATCAATTTGAGTTGAACAATTTAAATTGAACAATTCCGTAATCGGAATTCAATAATTCAGCAACTGGAACTGATCAATTTGAATTGAACAATTCAGCAATTGGATTCCAACAATTTGAATTCAATTATTCGAATTGAATGATTTGAATTGAATGGTACCTTTTTCTTCTGAAGGCAAGTCGTCTTGCGACTCGTGTTCTGCGCATGTGTCGGAAGTGCGTGACTCCGCGGTGGACCCGCCTGCCGTGGAGCCGTCGTCTTTCGCGGGGACCCATATTTGCTGGCCAGGATAAATGAACGTGCTACCTAGTCGGTTGAGTTTGCTTAACTCGGATGGTGTTGTGTCGAACTTGGCTGCAACCGACGTAAGAGTATCTCGTTCTTGTACCTGTGACAAATAAAATTTCGCAAATGTAAAACAAATTTTTTCAGGTTACTAATCAGTGCAATAAATAACGATTTTTATAGACTTTTTCCTTCCCGAAATATTTATTCGGACCGCACTGAAAAAAAGTATCCGTCAGAATTATAAGAAATAATTATTTAAATTATTTGACGTATTATTTTATTATTTACAAATTATTAAATAAATATTTTTTAATAATTTTTTAAGGCATAAAATAGGCATTTTTTATTTTAACGCATACTTGAATTGCCGACGGGTTTCTCCTTAAACAGTTTTTATTTCGTTTTTTAAATATCGAATTAAATTTTTTTCAGTGCGAATGCACGGAATGCTTAGTTCACGTGCACTCAACCTGAGTAAATGTTCAATAATCCGAGAGACATTGCTGGATATTTCCTCTGTGAAACTTAAGCTAAATTCAGCATAAAATGTTACCATTTTCCAGCTACTGCATTAGTCTTTAAATTAGTCTCAATTTTCGATTCGATGAAGGAAAACTCAATCAATCAAACTTACGTCCGAATGGAAAAGTGCGATTGTCTTATCGTCTTTTGATATTGTATGCAAAAAGAGTTCAATGCGAAATTAACCCCAATTCAAATTGCGACTAAACGAGCATCAATTCGAAATCATCACGCAAGTTTGTTGTTGCTTGCGACTTTGGGAACTTGACTAATTTTAGAGCAGTTAAAAAAATATTTGTTTGTAGGAAGAACGTTGATATATTCGAAATTGTCAATCAATTAAACGATTATTTTTCTTCGTTCAGCATTTTACAGTTACGAAATCCAAGTATTACGAAATATCTCAGTTTAAACAAATAAATCCCATTAAATAATCGGTAATTTGGCAGATTTTTAATCCAGTTTTCAGTATTAATGTAACTTTCTTCATTGGAGTATTCTTTTGTTGTGGAACCTTTTGAATTTACATAATTTACTCTCTTGTTTGATTTCAGTATCTTGTCATCAGCCTTAATCAAAATCGCTTTTCCTTGAAAAGATATAAACAAAAAATACAATTTTGTAACAAATTGAAATCCTTCAAAGAAGTTTGAGCAACGCTGTTGATATAAAAATTATTTTCATGCTGCGACGGCGTGAAATTCGATCAACAAAACCTGATATCGATTCTGTTGAACGAATCATCCGATCGAATGTTTGCACTTGTGCAGATATGGAAGCATATGCGGATTTAACAAACCATATTTCAACCAATTTTCGTCCAAAAATTTCCCAATTGAAATTGCAATTTAAATTAAATGGTCAATCCCATTCTAAACGTTCTTAAAACAAAAGACATTAAAAATACAAATAAAATCCAGCGCCATAAGGTTGCTTGAATTTTCGCATCATTTCGTCTCAAACCAGACAAAAAAGCAAACTCTAAATTTAAACACAATTTCGAGTTGAGTTTTATTTTTAAACGCGCGATTAATGCGAATCAAAGGCCATTTTTGTCGCACGCGAATTTTTTTTGCGCATAAATGCTAGGAAAAAAGAGCCATTATTACTGCGACCTGCAAAAGCCAATAAGCAGACAACGAATTCGCGAAGTAATAAAGACAAATGTGACAATATTAACACTCAATAGCAAAAACTTGCGTAATACCGAGAACATCACGGTGCCTCGAATGAACGAACACACGTAACATAATTGAACAACTGTTCACTGACATGATTGTGACAAATAGTTGCAATTCGAGCTGCTGAAGTGTCGGTGTGCATCAAGAAAAATAGCCTGGACGAAAATTTGAGCAAAAATTTAACGTCGTTTATTTAAATGACTCAACATCATTTTTATCCATTAAGCTTTTAAATTGGGTGACACAATATTTGCTTCGTGTCAGAAACTGGACTTTTTTAGCAAAGTGGCACATTTGTTTTCTGGTTTTGTATATGCAAAAAATTCCGTTAAACACATGTCGGAGAGTTATTTTCTGAAGATGAGAATATGTGGAAAATAAAGTTGGAAGTGTGTAAAACGAATACAGTTACTAAAAAGTTTATGACTTGAAGGTATCAAAACATTGTTTCCGAACAAATTTGTTTGAGGATTTCAGCCGGAATCGGTATATTTGGAAATTATTTCTTGGATGATGAAATTAGAAAAATGTTGTTCCACGAAACTCGTTCGAAAAAATTAGATAATACCCAGAGTTTGAAAAATTGGAAAATACAACTTCAGACTAAGATGATATCGAACTGAAAGGTGAAGTTTGAATCGGTGATTTCGCGCCGGAAGCAATTTTCCTTAATTTATTATTAATTCATTTTATAATAATCAACAGACTAACGAATACTGGATTTAGTTTTTATAGGAGGAATGGTAAATGTTTTCAGAATACACTTTTTCGTACAAAGTACCTTTATGTTTTAATGTTAGTTGCAAATTTATGCTTTCAAATGGGTTGATAATGTAATCTAAATGACCTATGCTAACGAAACAACATCTCGACATAAAAAAACGCACTAAAAAAATAACAAAAATTTGCGACTTTTCAAATCGATATACCACAGACAAATCGATTTTGCACTAATGTGAATACATTTTTGAGACCGAAAAATCTGAAGTCTTTAAGGTCATCTGAGATAATGGACCATTTAAGCAATTTTTTTCTTTGGAGTGTGGCGGGAAGCGAAATAGCTGAAACATGTCATGCAAAGTTGCATTACTTTGCATGACATTAAAGTGAAGACATCACATTTTTTCGTATTAAAAATGCATTCATTTTCATCTAAAATTAACCAAGTTACCCTCCGAAGAAAAACAATCTGACTTAAAAAATGTCAAACCTTAACAATAAATATAATACTCGATTTGACTCTCAGAAAAATTGATTTGATTCTCAGTTCCCTTAAGAAAAATTTCTTTTGCCACGAAATTCAAAATTCCTTTTTGATCATATCAATATCGGCTAAAAATTCTGACGAAAAAAATCGGACATCGGCAATACGAAAGTACAAAATGTTGATTCCATGTTCACCGGCCATATTTCTCTGTAAGCATCGATTAAAAACCGCTTTAAGACATCGGATTCGCCGAATCCGCCGATCGATCGCAGTCGTAACAATATAGTTCGCCTCTTTCGGATAACGAACCGATGTCTCTGTAAATCGTGAGATCCCTGCAGCCTCGACTTCTTGTCCCAGATACTCGTGGGATAATGGCGATCGAAGAAAAGAGCTTCATTAAGGGAGCTTTTCGCGGGAAGACGGAGAAGCAGGGCTGGCTATTGGAGATCAGTCGAGGTGCGAGAGCATCGATACAAGAATAGAAACGCGCGGCGGCATTGTTTTTGGGTTCTCACGGAATCGCGAATCGAATGGCCGACAAAGGCCGATCGGAACCCGCGATCCCCTTAAAAATCAAATCCGATGCTCTTTCAGACGCGACGGGCATTCAAGTTCGAGAGCGTCGGCGAAAGACAAATAACTTTTCGCGATATCGCTCTTGGCGAAAGCAAAAGAGACACAAATTTGGTCCACTTTCACGGCGGTGTGAAATAAGAGTCTGGTTGGACTTCTGAATAAGATTTTTTCAAATACTTCCAAGTCGAAAGATTCAAAAGAGTTTCTACTGTGTAAACTGAGACATTTTGGAGCTGCTCAGATCACCTAAAATGCGAAAAAGTATACCCAAATGACGTTTTGTGGTATCGGCAATTTTCGGCAATTATTAGTTAAATAATTATTCTTTTTACTTAATAAATAATTAGATACCAGCAAAATTTAAATAAAAAATTAAAAATTCTTCCAGCATCCAAACGGCCCAAAAAAATTCGCTTAATCATACTTTTATGCACTATTCTCCGACAGAAATCTTTGAAATTTGCCAAAAAGCCAATCTTTGAAAAATTCGACGATTTCGCAATTAATTGCGCATTTCCTCAACAATGGGCATATTTTGTCGCAGATTCTATTGCGCAACGCGACTAACTTTTGACGATAAGCACGGCGAGTTCGACGAAAAACAATGACGGCTTGACAAAAGGAACACGAGCTCGAAAATCATCCGGCGAGATTTGAAACAAAAACAAACGTGACTGTTGCGCAGGCACGTTCCGCGCGCGCCTGCATAATGATCGGAAGTTACTGGGAAGAAAAATATGTCTCCGGTTCTCGCGTTCGTCCGTTTCGGAAACAAACGGAGCCTTTGAGCCCAGGGAAACGCGAGTCGTAAAAATGTCGGCTCTCTGGTTTCCGTTCACTAATTCACACGAATCGCCCGGCTTTGGAAGGATGCCGGATATTTTTGACAGATCGAATGATGGCTTCAGGTTATGATTGTTCTCCAGCCTCAAAAACATTTCCATAAAAAAAACCTCGCATTCATAATGAAAAACTTCAAACGAAAAATGATAGCAATGAAAGTTGAGGTGCCATTTGAAGTTGGAAGTTAACGACATTTCAAGGATTTCTCTTTGAATTTGCATTGGAATTAATCAGCTGGCCGAGAGATTAAGCCAGGAACCGTAGTCAGACTATACCGTCTGGAAGCAGTCTGGAATAAAAAAACGACTTCGTATTTAGCCGGATTAAGTAGTCAGATCGATTTCTGACCAATTTTTTCTATGCGCCAAAATCCAGCAAAATGTTTTGTTGAATTTTTTGCTGACTACTATGTATTAAAAAACAGACGTTATCCCTAATATTATTAATCTGTTTTATTAATTTCTCAATAAACAAATATAATACCAGAAATTTTCAGTCCGTAAAATTCACTCTATTTCCACAGTCAAAACCGAATGTGTAAAATCACACCTTCTTAAGAAATGTAAAAACCATCCGGACGTAATCTTACATTTGGAAATGCAAAAATACATTACATCTTGCCTGATTTTATCGTTTATAATTTGTCTTTACATCGCGTTCTCAATTTACATTCTTCTTCCTCGAAGTCGGCACCCATTTCTAATTAGCACGAGCGCGATTCGCTGCGCTTACGATTACACATTTCAAGCTGAGCGTTACCAATCGGTACTTAACTAGTTAGCCGAACGCCGGTAAAACCGAAAGTTAAATTCGGAGCAGCGACGATGAACGCGGCAATAAAAAGAGCGTTTTATTAGCGCGGCGCAAGCGAATTCCGAAGGATCGGTAAATTCGACCCTGAGAACGAGCGAGCACATTGTGCGCGCTCTTATCGCTCCGAAAGGAAGTGCAGATAAGCTCAGGAATATTTACTGTAACAGTAGACGCGACTCGCTGCGCTACAAATAAGTCGCGAACACGTTGCTGGCTATTGTTTGCATAATTTTTGTTAACAGACACAAAAACAAGAGACTTTGAGACAGGGGAGTAGTTGGTTGTAGTGACTGCCTCAACTCGGTCGTTATTTTAACAATGGCTGGCGAAGTCAGCTATCTTCGGATCGTAAGATAAGGGCATTGTGTAAGTTTGCTAACAAGTATGGATAGGTTCGGTTCGGTTGGTAACTGGTTTTGATTATTGTCGTTGAACATTTTTGTTAACTTTCCTTGATCATTGTTTGGGGGGAGAAGATTGTTCAGAACGGTGAGGTTAGTTCAGATGTGTAGATTGCGAAGTTGGATTTTTATTTTTAAAGGGTGAAGGACAAGTGGTTTTTAATTTCAAGACAATTTTACGTTTGGAATTTGAATAATCAGTTTTGAAATCTGCATTTTCTAACCTTGTAACCTTAATTCCATTAGATGTATTCAAAAGTCAAATTTTTTGCTCAATGGATTTCGGTAATTAGACGTCAAATATATTGAAAATGTTGTCAATTTTGAATGTATATTGATAAATTACGAATCAGAATGTCATGATTTTTGTGAAACAAAACTAACGAAAGTAACAAAACTAAGGAAACTAACATTTGATTCTTATTTTTATTGTTTCATTTATTTTGATGTATCAACATAAAAAGAAAAAAGAAAAAAACAAAAATAACCTAAAACATAATTAACATAAAAGATAACATAACGTAGACATACAACATCTGACAGTCTTATCGGACACTGAGAAAAATATTCCAGTTAATTTTACTATATCGTCTAGTAATCGCGACATATCGCATCCGCTTTGAAAAAAATTATTATAATACCGAACAACTTTTCCCAAATGATATAATACATTGTATGCGACGATCTGCGAACAATTATACCATATCAAGTAGAATATATTTTTCCAAGATATAACAATTTTGTTCATATAAATTACAATACTCCATGGTTATTATACGATATATGCATTTACTGGAACAGTTTCAATTTTAGTTTAGAGAATATTTTTCTTAGTGTGATATTTTAATCGTGACATTTTGGTATCAATATTTTGATAAGAGTAGTAAAAATAATGAGAAGACAGCAGTACCGTCAGTTTCTTATACCTAGTTTTGATTAGTTTAACAAGGCAGTTTTTAAAAAAACTTACCAAATAGGCAATGGTGTTAACAGGCTGGCACATTCGAGCTTGTTTCTTTTCCTGCGAAGATCCATCCTTGTTTTCGCCATCGGAGTCTGAAAACAAACACCAAGTTTACTCGAAATCGCGCTTACGCAAACTAATTGTCGCTGGTGTCGGTTTTTTTCGCGTAATTATACACAGTGGCGATGATAAGCGAAGTAAGGCGCAAAAACGGGAGAAGGATGGGAACGCCGGAGAAACGCAAAATCGATGGACGAAATGCCGCGGCGCTAGACAGCTTCGGAACCCGATATGGTTGCGCAATCGTAAACAAGAATAACAGTTCATAAATCAAAATAACAAAAGGACAACGTTTTCCGCAATTCTGCATCTGCGCATCATAAAGCCAGTTTTCACATTAACCGATGTATAAAACATTCGGATGAGGCCAGATGGCGTCTGGAAGTCTGATAACTATTTGGAAGACTAAGAATAAGTTTCGACGTTTGACTTCTTTTCAAATCAAAAGGCTTTACCTATTCAAACATGGATTCTCATTTTTCTTTGTGTTTCTTCCACTTTCAAACAGTAAAAAAAATTATTTTCAAGTGAAGAGTTCTGACACATTTTGAAAAATATATTAACTAATTATTTTATATAGTTTATTTTTATTTAAAAAATATATTATCGAATTTTTCTGATTGCAACAGTTTTTTTGCACTGTTCATACCCCAAAAAAACTTCTCAAGTGAAGAATCATAACACATTTTCGGAAATGTATCATCTCATTTTTCTTATCGCAACTGTTGTATCGCGTTTTTCCAAACTGCAAATCGAAAGAAAGCTTATTCGATTGTAAAATAGTAGAAAACCAAATGGAGCGATTGAAATGATCGATGCAAAGCTGCCGATCGCAATTTGTCCATTGGGTGCGCAATTTTTTACACGTTCATGTCGTGAACATTTGCGGTGTTACATAAATAACGCAGTTATTCATTGTGGCCTGTTCCGTAATTTACAGTTGAGTGCAGTTACGTAATGAAAAACAAAGCGCCAATTTTGGACTTCTTGATTTGTTTTGTAAAATTAGAATGAGATGGCGCGTTGCGCAACACTTTTCAACTCCAGTTTCGTTCCCATGAAGCGCACATGTTCCAGGGGGCGTTGCGCAAGACGAAAAATAAAATGATTCAATTCGCCGGCGACACTCGCGGCTTTATTTAGCCGCGATGCACTTTTCACGAAATAAATCAGTTTTCGGTGAATCGTTATCGAGCCGAAAAAAGCCGTTGCAATCTGGTTGTTTCGCGGCCCTTTATCACAGCGGAAATAAAAAAATGTTTGCAAACGAGTTCGCAAACTGGAATGTATGAATGCGCGTTTGAAGAATGCACGGATTTCTGTTTGATGGCGACGTTGCGGTTGCGTTTTTGTTGCGGAGGTTTCAATTTGAAAATGAAGTTGAGGTTTGTTTTGGTCGCAAAAAGCGCGAGTTAAAACAGCAATCGCGGGAATGACAGTTCGAATGGATGTTACATGACTAAACAAATAGAAACGGCGAACGTGTATTTATTTGCGAATGTTTTGCCGCCGGAATGCGCATTCGAGAATCTGTCATTGTAAGTGTCAAGAGGTTCGCGAAAACGAGCGAAAGTTCTGGTCAAATGCTGTGAACTTTCGACGACATGTTGCGGAACTGTTGTATACAACTTTGAATGTTTTCGAATTAATATTCGAATCGGAGTTTGTTTCGTGAGATAGAAACGAGAAACGAAAATGTCATCCCGTTTTTGTATGGCTGAAGATATATGAAGTGCAAATATTTTGTTTAGATTCTGAATGAAAAAGACAAAAGGTTTTTTGG
>JABFPB010001575.1:0-24440 GCA_022817645.1 Ceratoteleas bidentatus | reverse complement strand
AAACAATACAATTTCCTTATCTGAAACACATATATCAATAAAAACATATTTCATTTCTAAAATGTTTCTTCATAAAAAATATCATTTTTGTCATTCTAAAGTCGAAAAAACGATAAATTCAATACAAAACATTTACAAATCTGCAAACATTAATAGATACAGTTATTTGCTCGATTTCGATTGAACGAAACTCGTATATCTGTCAACACCGGTCATTTGTAATAGACTAATACAAATAAGCACCCCGTTAAATTGTTCATACTACAATCATTAAATTGTCGTGTAAATCATCGTGCATCGACGTAACAAATGAAAACACTCGGCGTCGCGTTGTTTTTTGCTATTCTCCGGACATAAATACCAATCCGCTGCAATGCGCGTGTTTCGCGAAAACATTTTTCTTTAATACCCGGCGATCAATTTTCGTCATACGGAAAAGCGTTACACAATATAAACACGCGCGGGGACGTATGAACCGTTAATCGATAAACGTCGATTCGAGCCTATACGCAAAATTTGTTTCCCCATTTCGAATGGCTTTTTCGTGTCAAGTTACTCTGTGTTGAGAAATTCAATGAAACGTTTTATTACACGGACTGCAGCAGATTTGAATTTGAATTCGTTGCAAACGGTAAAAGTGATGCAACAAAAGCGATATGACGTTTATCAAATAATGCCGTGCAGTTTTACGGACGCTCCAAACAATCTATACATAATACACGGCGCGATATAATTCACAACGAATATCATAATAATGCGAAAAACTAGTCGTACATCGAATAACATACGAATTGAAGCATTCCCTGGATTGATATAGCTGTTTCGACATTTTTATTTAGGGTGTGGAAATGAGGATAACTACACAAGTAAAATATTAATTATGGGCCATGTATGAACCATTTTAGAATCATTTATGAACCATTTATGATCTTTTATGAACCATATATGAACCATGCATGAAATATTTATAAATCATTTATAAACCATTTGTGAACCATATATGAAACCTATATGAAACATTTATGAACCATTTAAGAACCATTTATGAACCATTTATGAACCATTATGAAAAATGTATGAACCATTATGAACCATTATGAACTATTCATGAACCATTTATGAACCATTATGAACCATTTATGAACCATTTATGAACCATTATGAACTATTTATGAACCATTATGAATCATTTATAAACCATTTATGAAAGATGTATGAACCATTTATGAACCATTTATGAACCTGGTATGACCATTTATGAAGCATATATGAACCATTTATGAACTATTTATGAATAATTTATGAACCACTTATGAATCATATATGATCCATTTATGAACTATATATCAGCCCTGAATGAACCATATGTGAGCCATGTATGAACCATTTCTGAACTGTATATCTATGAACTATTTATGGACCATTTATGAACCATGCATGAACCATTTATGATCCATATGATCCATGTAAGAACTATTTATGAACCATTTGTGATCCATTTATGAACCATTTATGAACCATTTCCAACTAAAACCAACAAAATTGATGGTACAATAGTAAATCGCAATTTTTAATTAAAAGCTTTCAACATTAGCAGTTCCAAAATCCTCTCAGTTCGATCAAACGGGAAAAGCACTTTAATCGAACGTGAATTTCAGCAACACGAAATCAATCAGCGGCTTAATGCCGTCGAAAAATTAATAGACATATTTTATTCAAATGAATTCATGGTCGTGAACCGAGCCAAAGAGAACGAACAATAACTCGAATCTCAACATGAAGATATTTTCTCATCCTCCATTCTCTGTCTCTCTCTCTCTCTCTCTCCTTCTCTCCCTTTTCTCGCCGCTTCGCTTTCTCCCGCCCGACTCGTTATTATTTCCCGTAAAAAAGGCCAACATTATTATGCATTATTCGAAGTCAAATGTCATCGGCGGAGACAATATATCGACGACTCCGTGAAAATAAACGGTTCCGAGTGGAGGCCGCGGCCGTTCGATTGGGGCGCCGATTTTTTCGTCGCGGCGCGCGCAAATATGACGAAAAGTGCGCGCGGTGTCGTCGAAACGCGCAAACAAAATTACGCCGATCGGAATTGCAAATTGCGCGGCCGTAATTTTGCGGCAACTATTTTTCCGATAGACGGCAGCTTTATTTAAGCGGCGTTAACGGAGAAGTTACCTACGGTCGGTGAATAAGAACGGTCGAAATAAATTTCGCGATGAGGCAGCGGCAGTAAAGCTTGCGCTAAATGGAAATAAGTAGTCGGAGAAAACGAGGGAGCGAGAGAGAGATGGAGAGAGGACGACGAAGAGGGAGAAGAAAGGCCGCGTTATCGCGATTAACGCGCCAGAAAAGGAGGACGTCGCGGCAAAAATGAGCGAACGATGTTTGGTCGTTTTAATGAAACGATCAGATTTTAAGGATATTTGAAATCGAATAAATTTTATCATTATTATATTAATAATACATATATTAATATATTAATACAATTATTTATTAATTAATATATTAATTATAATCAATATATTAATTAATATTATAATCAATTATTAGCAGTATTATATTAATTTTAAATAAATTATTATATTTTCAAGTTTATAAAAAAAATACATTATAAAATTGTTAGTTTTCATTGGTTTATCCTAATTAACTTTAAACAATATTAGAATCCTATAAAAATCTAACCTAAAATATAACCTAAAAATAATTTTTCTCCACTTTATGTGATTTTTTAAATTTTAAAATCGTTTTTGATAATAAAAAAATTTTTCATCAATGTTCTATGTTAATGAAACACCATATCTGGTTTCAAGTAAATTTTATTGGAGTTTCGCAAGCTATTTTTTGAGTTTGAATGTGATGATGGAATTTAAAGAAGAAATTGCTTTTTAAAAGTTTTCAGCGAGAGGATTTTGCAGTGCGGAATTGGAGAACGAGATTATTCGTAAAATCGTTAGAGCCACATTATATTCTATCAATATCCCAGGAATACCTAAATATTTATGGGATATCAACGCGATAGTCTCAGTTAGATATTACCATAATATTCTAAAATACATACGCGATATAGTGTAATATTAGTCGACGGTAATTTCGTAACATTGAGAACATGGACAATGGACGTCATAGTGAAATTCTGCGAATTTCAGCAAACATTTTCGTATATTCTTGGGATACTACGATATTACGTAAATGGGATTCTCATAATCTTCTATTAACATCGTGTGCTACTAGGTCATCAAGTTTACCCAGCCATTATTGAATAGTTACAATTGGCGAACAGAGAATCGCAGCCGAACACAGGTTCCCAGTCGCACACTTCCCCGCCATAACTAAATATCACCAATATCGTGTCGGCACATTATGCACATTTTTCTTTAAAATTCAGTCGGATAAATTGAAATTTACCTTAGTTGTTCGAGTGAGAGCTATGTTAACTAAACTGAGAACAAGTGAAAATTAGTTAGGTTAAGTACGATTTAGTTAAATTGTCCACATTTTTGTAGATCATATATTCACTAAATTTAGTTACTAAAAAACTTTAAATTAATAGTAACTACTGCAGAAATTATTTAAGGTTAGTTGTTAAGTGACAAAAAAATTCAATTTAAGTGAAGGCAAATAAATTGAGTTAAATTTACAGTTTAAATGAAAGTTAAAATAAAAAAATGCGTAAGTTAAAATAAAAAAATCCAAAACAATTGTTAGTTTATAACTAATTCATGAATATATATTGCATTGTGGTATTATAGTGTACTACTGTCAAATCGATATTGCATTTTGGAGACATTTATCTCAAATGGAATTCGAAACTTTCTTCTGCTTACGATGCATACATTTTGAAGTTTGCTACTTCGTTGCTTATATCAAATTTCTCTTATTTTTAATTAATCTTTTATTATTATTTTACATTAATTATAGAATACACAAGTATTGAATAATGTAATTGGTTAATATCTTTATTTCCTTTTTCTCTTTATCAGCCATTCATTTAGCTCAGTCACTATGATAACATTTTAAGGACGTTCCATCATTGTAGGAAATATAAGATAGTATAAGATAAAACTGCACAATGTAAATAAAAGAATTTATAAAAATAGAGAATTTATTATTATCTGGATTTTTATATTTATATTTTATATATATATAATTATATAAAAAATATATTTATATTTAAAATTATATATATATATACTTTTTAATATATAATTAAATAATTATACACATAATAATATAAAATAAAAATAAAATAAATAGACCAAAAAAACCCATCTCATCGAAATGCGATGACACGACGAAACACCGAATACGTCATTTGTCGGGCATGAACGGAAGATGAAAAATCGATGGGTTTATGACGTTTATTAAATGTCGATCGCGATCGTCGGCGTTCGGCGCGCGCGGCGCGCCCTCTGGTGGGGAGACAAAACAAGTGAACGAGCTCTCTGGACGTGGCAACGACCGGATACACTCGGCCCCTCCCCTCCCGCCCCGCCGCCGCTTTCTCGCGCTCTCTTCGTTCACTTTCCATCTCCGTCGGCGCGCTCCTCTCCTCTCCCGCCTTTTTTCCGCTCGTCCTTTTTTTCACGCCGCGCCGTATCTCGCAGGTATGCGCGCGTGCATTATAGTCAAGAAGCTATGACAAGATGATTACGCGAATGCGAGGAACAAAGAGAACACGCTTTTAACGAGCGAGATGCTAATACCGACAAAATAGCCCGCCTTAAACTATTCCGCTCGACTGCTCCGACTTTTTCCGAGGGACGAGATATTTCTTATTGATTCGGGTGCGTTTCGAGCAGGGAACTGAGACGTTTTCTTTTATTCCGATAGAGTTTTTGTGGGAGGTGAAATGTAGACATTTTAATAGGGTAAACATTTTTGTTATGTATAAATTTGCTAGAAACATTCAATTTGGCGGAATTGCGATATAAATATACATAAAATTCGAACACTTTTATAATTAAAAAAATGTTGTTGGAAAAGTGCAGTTCTTATTGCATTTCGGTTGCAGTTTTGGAAAAATGCATTTTGCATTGCACTTTTCATTGCATTTTCAGATAAATGCATTTTGTATTGCAATTTCTGTTGCACTTTTGGAAAAAGGCATTTTCTATGGCAATTTTGGGAAAATTGCATTTTCCATGGAAATTTTGAGAGAAATAGATTTGCCATTGCATTTTTGGAAAAATGCATTTGTATTGCACTTTTCATTGCATTTTCAGATAAATGCACTTTATATTGCCATTTCTATTGCATTTTTGGAAAAAGGCATTTTCTATGGCAATATTTCATGGAAATTTTGAGAATAATACATTTCCCATTGCATTTTTGGAAAACTGTATTTGTATTGCACTTTTCAGTTCATTTACTGTTAAATTTTATATTGCAATTTCTATTGCATTTTTGGAAAAAATTAAAAATATTTCACACTATCTGAAACGGTGACTTCCGCCATTACTCGACATTGATTGCACGACTTAATTAACGACGTCGTCGCGATCAAACGTTTAACAACAAATTTAATTTATTTTACATGCATTCCGCTGCGTTACGCGCGTTAACTGCATCTCGTCGCTTATCGTCAATCGATAATTCCGACGAGAGGCGGATTTTCTAATTCCGCCTCGCGCGATGCTACATTTTATTTCGCACGAGCAATTGCGAGCCGAGTCCCCTTCGACTGCAATTAATAGCGCGAATTATGCGTCATGACGTTTTCTTTATCAGCGTCAAAAAGCGCGTTGACTTTCATATCAGCTGAAATCGACGCGCGAAATTATTTGAAAAATCGCGACCAGTCGAACGGTTCGAGTGAAATTGCAATTTCACTAGTCGCGAAAGAGAGCACGACCTTTTCTTCGGCGTAACGCCGTGAGAAAGGATCGCGACTTATAAAACGTAATCATCGTGGCAAAATGAATTGAATTACACAAGTTATAAAAATTTGAACCGAAAAAGATTTTTTTGTAATTGCATGAACGTTTTTTTAGAACATTATAAAGTTGTACAAATATTTGATAAAAATTTAAAAATGTTTTTGATATTAATTATATTTTTTAATTAATTTTCTATTTTTTGCATTTTTTTCTATTTCATTTTTGGCAAATGCATTTTTTATTGCAATTGTGCATTTTCTATTGCAAATTTGTATAATTGAAAAATATAAGTTGCACTTTTAACGTGAAATCTAATTTTAGAAACTTTTTTTTTTATTTTAATAGTAACTTTAAACATTTTTGTAAACAAATTAATGCTTAAGCAAGTTTCGTTATGAACATAATTATGCAATATTGACTTTAACATTCTATTGACTAGATTGCCTCGATGTAACGTCCTGAAATCGATATTTCCATTGCATTAAATCATTTTATCTTCAGTTTCTCAGTTGTCAGTCATCGCGGTGAATTTTTCCATCCAACAAAAACGTCCAATTTCTGTGCCAAAATTAAGAAGCTGGACGCAAAAGCCAGTGATGATGCAAAAGTTGATTACTGATAAAATATCAGAAAACAAGTAAATATACAGACAGAAAAAATGTCAGCATAATTCAGCGCGCTGTCAAAGGAATTTTGCAACAGTAATGAAAACATTATGCATATTAGTCGTAAAAAGATTCGCATAAAAAGCGCGCGACCAAAATAGCCTAGTTAGTATATATTAACACGAAGATCGTTAAAACTGGCTTGGCGGGGGTTTTCTTGTTTTTGTCATTATCGCGTTCCAAAGCGTATACTTCTCTTATTAACAGATAAAATCTGTAAAATTCACTAAAGTCACGAATTTCCATATTCCAAAATCAAATTTCATATTCCAATTATGAAAAACAAAAGTGCAATGAAATTGTATCCATTGAATTAAAAAATGCACATTCCGTTGCATTTAAAAAATGCATTTTCCATTGCATTTCTGGATAACTGAATTTTCCATTCCATTGCATTTTCTTTAGAATGTATTAAAATGCATTTTTTAATTAACAAATGCAAATTTAATGAATTTGGACAACTGCATTTTTAATGCATTTTAGGACAAATGCAATAAACATGCATTTTTAATGCATTTTCAATGCAAAAATGCATTTTTGGACAAATGCATAGTTTATTTATTTATTTATTTATTCAACAGGCAGTCGCCCAATTTAAAATATACAATAATTCAAATATAATAAAAATTTAGTTATTGCATTTTCAATGCATAAACGCAATTGTAATGCATTTTAGGACAAATGCATTTTTAATGCATTTTCAATGCAAGGATGCATTTTTGGACAAATGCATATTTAATGCATTTTTGGACAAATGCATATTTAATGCATTTTTGGACAAATGCATTTTAATGCATTTTCGGACAAATGCATTTTCCATTGCATTTTCGAAAAAATACATTTTCCACGTTTATCTCCAATTTACAAAAACAACACGACTCCAATAATTGAAAAAATATGATATAGGTAATTTAAAAAATGATATCATGCAAATGTCATTGCACTCTGATAGCGTTTGATGAAAAGTCGAGATGATTTTTTCGCGCGGCCTTTTACGTTCGTAATATTAATATTACGCCATGACTTCCTTTTGCGGAACAATACTTGATCGGTTTTGACGTAACCATGGCGACCGTCCGCTTTTTCCTCGACGACGTTTTTTTCGTTTCAATAATACATACACGCGCGCACACACAGACACACCGACGCGCACGTACTCGCGCACGTGTGCTCTTTCTTTCGTTTCTTTCATCCATTACGCGACGATTTGTTTTCCAAGTTTATACTTTGAAATACATTTATGTATAGTTGCACGTTCCACACATGGCAGCGCGGCTTCGAATCTCCTCTCGCGGAACTTCATAAACAGTTACGCGTTGGCGTACTGATTCTTCTGCGTTTCACCGACTTTGTGTTTTTATCGGGCTATTTGCTTTGTTTGCCGTTTACTTTTATTTTCCTTCGGGCGAACGACTGCTTCAGTTAAATGATCCATTTTTTTATGTTCGACAAGGTATCGGCTGCTTTCAAACATTCGCAGACTTAATTATTCATTCGAATGTGTAGATACGAAATTCTACAACTTTTTTTAATTGTAACAATGCATTATTTTTGCATTTTTATTGCATTTATGGAGAAATGCATTTTCCATTGCATTTTTTGACAAATGCATTTTTAATGCATGTTTTTTGGACAAATGCAGTTTCCATTGCATTAAAAAAGCATTTTCAATGCATTTTTAATATATTTGTGGATAAATGCATTTTTAATGCATTTCTGGATAAATACATTTCTAATGCAGATTTGGTCAAATGCAATATTTTTGCATTTTTATTGCATTATGGACAAATGCATTTTCTATTGCATTTTTGGAGAAATGCATTTCCATTGCATTTTTGGACAAAATGCATTTCCATTGCATTTTTGGAAAAATGCATTTTTAATGCATTTGTGGATAAATACATTTCTAATGCATTTTTGGACAAATGCTTTTATAATGCATTTGTGGACAAATGCATTTCTAATGCATTTCTGAACAAATGCATTTTCCATTGCATTCTTATAAAAATGCATTTTCCATTGCATTTTAAAAATACTCTAAAAATAAAATAAAATGTTTAGAACGTTATATTAATTTGTTTCTTCGTGCAGTTATAAAGTGTAAACCAATAAATTCAGAAAATTAAAACACTTACATTTAAGTACTTGCACCAACAAAAATGTCAGCCACCAAAAAAATAGTCTAATAACTGAACGTTGTACGGTAAAACTGGGTTCAATTTCAATTACTCTATTCCCTAAAGCTCATCGAATAAAAATTACATGTTTATCTCGTCTAACAAGAACACTCGGCGATTATTCATGCAACTTACATGCTCATATGCATAAAATATCTCCACATTCATGCAAGTAGGTATATCCTCGCTCGTGTGCGGAATACGTGAATACGAATATGCAAACTGACACACATCCAGCGCGCGCCATTCATATAGGAAAAGAGATATAAATGGTTGCGAAACGCCGCTCCGGTGCACTCGCCCGACAAAGACAGTGTGCGAACAATCCCAAGAACCGCTTTTATTTATTTACGGGATTCGCTCGGCTATTCAATTTTTCTTCCGACTACATTTTCAAACGTAAACATTTTTCGGACTCCTGGAGTTATTCATTTTTTTCTTTTGCAACAAACGTTTTTCGATTATCAGTTTAATTGAAATTCACTGTTGACGTGTTTTCAATCGGAGTTAAAAGTTTCATTTTTGTTTGTTGCATTGTATATATTGCAAATATTGGAAATTAATGCATTGTAGTGTATTTGCAGTATAGTGCAGTTGCAAATGAAATGCATCATAATGCAATTTCAGTATAGTGCAATATTTGCAAATGAAGTGCATCGTAATGCAATTCAGTATAGTGCATTTGCAAATAAAATGCATCGTAATGCAATTCAGTATAGTGCAATTGCAAATGAAATGCATCATAATGCAATTTCGAATAAAATGCATCATAATGCAATTGCAAATGAAATGCATCATAATGCAATTTCAAATAAAATGCATCATAATGCAATTTCAAATAAAATGCATCATAATGCAATTGCAAATGAAATGCATCAAAATGCAATTGCAGATGAAATGCATCATAATGCATTTGCAAATGAAATATATCATAATCAAATTGCAATGTAATGCAACGAAATGCATTACAATGCAACTGCATTATAGTGCAATATATTGCATTCTAATACATTATAATATAATATAATGAAATATAACCCACTAAATACAATAACAGCAATTATGTGAAACTTAATTGAACGCAAATCAAATCAAACAAACTAATCAGTTTTGTTAGTTTTGAAACGGTTGAATATATTAATACAGATCTTCTCCAACGTTGAAAATAAATATCACGATGCAATGTGCAATGCGATAATTAAAACTGATTTCATGAAAAACCCCGAAATATTTGACAATGACGACGAAATGTTAAAAATCGCGTTCGCAGTTGCTTTTTTACGCGTCATATTTCCCGAGATGCTTCAGTAAAGCCCGAATTGTCAATGCACTCGCAGTGTCCGTAAATAGCCCCGACCGAAAGTATTTTGTTATTGAATTTGTTTAGCCGCAGCCGCGCGCGTCGTCAAATTTATTTTCCAAAAACGATCGCGACTTTCAGTCCGGCAATTTTAATTGCAAAAACAATGTTACCGTTTCTTTTTATTCGCCGCGCGTTTTCGTCGAATTTCCACCGAGCCGGCGCAGGTATCGATTAACTTCTCCGTCGACGTGTTTAAACAAATTGTTTTAATTAAAAAGCGCTCGTTTTCCGGCGCATCGCAACAACTATGCGAAATATTCTTAAAATACGGCGAACGTTCTAAAATTACAATCAGATTAACGCTGCGGAGACAAGCGAGATGCGATTGAAAGTGCTCGTAGATATTTATATTTCAAACATTCATTTACAAATGCGAAACGATTTATAATGCTGGAAATTTTCCGCAAAATGCACCTGCAAAGTGTGTTCATTCAATTTAGCGCGATTAATGAAAAACTGATAGTAAATAAACGCGTTTTCGGTCCAATCACTAATTTCCAATGGTTCGAAATTAATATTCACTCTGATGCAGTTCTCGCTTGAGAGTTAATATTATTATTATGATTGTGAGCTGAATTATTATTATTATTCGTTGTTTGTAATTACGGCGAGTCTGAATCATTAATCCGCCGCAAATATTCCGGCAATGCAGAAAACGTTTTGAAATTACAAAACACTAATCCAATAAATCTTGAGTGGATACAGAGAAAAGATGCGATGTAATTAAAAAGCCCCTCTCGGCGGCAGAATGCTCTCCTTTTATATGCAAAACGGGTCAATTAGAATATCAAACGCGACCTCAAGTGAAAACACGCCATGTTGTATTATAATTGTTGTGCAGCACTTGGACGCAGGATATTTTGAGACTCCGCTACATAAATCAAATTTATTTTCGAATAAAAACGTCGCGAAATTAGACGACACTTTTCGCGCATTTTTTAAAGGGTTTTTATACGAAGAAAGAACAATGGGAAATCGAACATTTGTTACCGGAAATTCCGTTACTTCGGTTGTCTAAAAATGAAAAATTAAAATTAAAATGGCCCTAAAATTTTAGCAACAAAACGACAAGTTTCAGTTTCATTAATTCGCGATATTTGTTATAAAAAAAGTTAAAAAATCAAGAAATAAAAACGTTTGTCGTTATGAAATTATTAAAAAATACAACGTTATTTAAATGTTATTTTTATATTTGATTTTAAACTCTATATCTTTTTCTTTTAATATTAAAAAAATTTTTTTGAAAAATGCATTTCCCATTGCATTTTTGGAAAAATGCATTTTCCATTGCATTTTTGGAAAAATGCATTTTTCATTGTACTTCTTCATTTGTTTGCAAATGTAATAGAAAACGCATTTTTCCAAGAATGCAACGGAAAATGCATTTTTCCGAAAATGCAATAGAAAATGCAATGAATAACTGCAATTCCGATTGCATTTTTGGAAAAATGCTATTCCTATTACATTTTTCAAAAAGTGCACTTTCCACTACATTTTTCGAAAAATGCATTTTCCATTGCATTTGTTGAAAAAATGCATTTTCCATTGCATTTGTTGAAAAAATGCATTGTCAATTATTATTTTTTGTAATTCGTTTCGCAGAAATAATTCTCCTAATTTTTTACTTAAACCAGCGAATCCCATATTACGAATGTGCAAAAGTGGTCGAAAAAAGGATTGCGCGCAAATGTTTTAATGGCTCGGCATGAATAAAATAGTTGAAAACAATATTATCCCAGACAGTGTAGCGTCGGTTTCGCTGTAATCGAGAGTTGTGCATTCTCGAGAATGAGCTAGCTTCGAGTCGAAAGATAGTGAGAGAGATCGCGAAAGAGAGATGGAGAGAGCGTGAGAAGGACGGAGGGAGCGAGAGGGCGCTAGGAAGGGTGGAAAGAGAGGTTCTCCAGTAAAATAAATTATGCAAAATACTTTCCTTCGTCGGAATATGAAATCGTGGCGAAGTGTCCGCGCCACACGAGGCAAACATCACCGCGGCTAATTTCAATTAATAGTCGAATCGATCGAGTGGAACTTTCCCACCATTTTTCCAAAATTGCGATTTTGTCAGTAAACTATGTTTATTTGAATCGAGGAATCTTTATCTCATACATTTTTAGAATAAAATCGACTATTTTTATTAATTTAATAACTTATTAATTTATTTAACCAGAAAAAAATTGCCAGCTTCGGGAATTGAACTTAAAAAAACAAGGAAACATTGCGCAACATTAACCCCTCTTTCCAAACTTCACGAAAAACAAATAAAAAAATTAGCTTTCATCGGGATTTGAACTCGAGTAATTGGATTAAAGTCACAATCGATGAAAAAGTATGTTTTCGCCATTATTCGAAATAAAAAATTATGGCAAATTTCAATTAATAGTCTATCCGATCGATATCTGTTTGTGTCATTAAACTATTATAATAAAACAAAATTATGAGATTGGAAATTGAAAACTCGACAGCCCCGAGGCAAATTTAAATTTAGCTTTCCAAATTGACGTGAAATGCGTGGGAAATTGGCGAAACTATTTATTTACTAGCGCTTTTTAATATTTGCGAGCACGATTCGAAATGCAGACGAACATGCAAATAAAGGGAAAACGTCGGTTCCATTGGTTAACTAAATAATTGCAAAAATGAATAAAGTTGGCCGACTGAACTCCTGATTCTAATTATACAATGCAACTTTTCGTATTAAGTTTTTATCAGATACAAGACGAACAATTAAATGTTTCAAACTTATAATTGCGTTACGAACGTTTTGAATAAGATTACAAGAGTGAACCGACATTTATTTCATTTAATGTGGAATTCGGAGATTAATGAAAAAGGAAATATCTCCCGAATGGCTGTGCATAATTGAAACGCGAATTCAATGTTTTCACGATAAGTTCGCCTTTTTCGATGAAATTAAAATTACTAATGCAAAGATATAAATTAAAGCTAAAAAGCCGCGCTTGTTATTTCCGGAAAAGAGACTGTTCGCGTCACCGGTTTTTTTAAACTTTTTCCGCGCAGACAGAAATACGAGCGTTTCACTCGATGCAAAGGCAATTCTGTTAAAAATCCGTTTACAAACTGCAGCGTTTTACAAACAATTAATTACGATTAATTAATGAAAAAATAATTGATCGCGTTCATTCAGACGAATCGTAATCCCCATCAATTTTCTGCGAAATGTAACTAAAACTATTCAAACAATTTTAAAATTTATCGAGCTGCGTTATTCACTGAAAAACTGCGAAAAGAATGTTTCTATGAAAACAGAAATTCTTTCAGGATTTCGCGTTTCATTTTTATTGCAATTAAAATAAATAATGTAAAAATTTTCTGTTTGAAAAGTTAAATTTAACATTTGAACATTTTCCCAGATGCTTAAAAAGTCATTTAAGAAATGTTTATTCGAATGGGATAATAAAACGAATCGCTGATGAAAGATATACATTTTACACTTTCATGTGCGTGCGACTTAATCATTTCACAGAAATAACGTTCAGAGCGCAACATTTGCAAGTCGTTTCACTCTTGTTTCGGTGAGCCGTGTGTTCACACGAGCAAACTCGAATGAGTCAGCGAGCTCAAATCATCAAGCGATTCGTCGTTGGTATTCGACGGTTTTCGTTAGAATTCTTATTCGGGTCACTATAAAACGTCTAACTGCTCAAATATTCGAATACATTTTAAAATAAATTCAACGTTTTTAAATTATTCTATTTCAAAAATATGTACTTAAATTTTTATATTGAAATTAATTATTAGAAACATTTAATATTTATTAGAAAAATTTGTTAAAAAAATGCAGTTTCCATTGCATTTTTGGAAAATGCAGTTCCCAGTGCATTTTTGAGAAAATACATTCTCAGTTTGCATTTTTGATAAAATGCAGTTCCCAATGCATTTTTGAGAAAATGCATTCTCAATTGCATTTTTAATAAAAGTCTATTTCCCTTGTATTTTTACATAATTAAAAAAATGCATTTTACAGTTAAAATAACTGGAAAGTATTTTTAATAATTATACAAAAAATTTAGAAGTACTCAACGAAAATAAAATAGATTTGTCGCGATCAAATCAAATTAAGTGGTGCAAAAAATGTTTGCATTCCATAAAACGATTTTCCGAAATTTCCACTAATTCAATGTTACGGTAAACGTCGGGTTATTCGGCGAGGAAAAAACGTAAAATAATTTCGCCGATTTGACGCAGCAATTGCCACGAACAATTGCAAATAAATTACAGCTGAGTTGTCGAAGTTGATTATATATAATTTTCGAATCGTGTAACATGAACCGATCGCCGAGAAAACGACCAGTCGCGAGGGATATAAACAGATTACATGCCGCGAATGCATGTCTTTTTTACCGTCCCGCGCTCCGTCTCTCTCGCTCCGTTTTTCTACGGATACCTGCAGATTCCCCGAGACCGAAGATAATTAATGCAAAATGAGTCACGATCAAAAGGAAAGAATCACAAAGGGACGAAAAAACGGACACAAATAGCAATGGATCGACGAAAAATAACAGTCTTTCAATTAGCTGACGAAATGTAAAATTGGACAAATATTTTTTGAGCGACATTTTCATTTCGTGATCCTCTTACATTTTATATCACACATTTCAACAAAGAGCGGAACGCTGAGTGGATATTCAGAAAATAAAAATACAATTTCACAGAAAGAATTAAATTATTTCTAAAAGTTATATATTTTTTTATTTTTAAGGTTTGAAATGATGGCAATTTTAATTCGCTAAAAAATATTGCCGATTTTTTATTATTAAGATAGTTTGATACATTTGAAGAAAAAAATGTGTAACATCGGGAGAGTTCAAAACCCAGCGAGGGCGATTTTTTTTAATTGGTTATTACTTTTATTCGACATCATTGTTGTTCGGACTTTTTCCCCAATTTTTCGAGTTCAAATCTCGGCGAAGATAACATTTTTTTTATGGTTTTCAAGATTTATTCAGAGTCTCAAGTTCAAATCTTGACGAAAACGATTTTTTTTGATTTCTTTCTGGATTTTGAGGCAGAGGTTTCGTATCTCGATTTTCCTGATTTTTCCTGAGTTCGAATCCCGACGAAGAAAAATTTTTTTTTCAATTTTGCAATAACTAATAATTTTATATAATATAATAGCTGTATATAATAATTAGTACTTGCAAATAATAAGTATCTTGAATTTTTCAAAATAATATCATTTCGAAGTTTGTATCGCGATTACGAAATTTCACTGAGATTCACACATCTCAGCGAATGGTCGTGAAAGTGGGATTAAAGAGTGAACAGACGACACATAGCATTGTCGGGGGAAGAGGCTCGGAAGAATGCCGCGTTTGTGAGAGAGAAAGACGGACGACAGGCCCGAGAGAGACAGCGGAAACAAGAGGAACAATTTTATCTCGCGCATCTTTTTCGATATTTTACACGCCCGTACATTCGGCTTTCTCATTTTTGCGCAAAAATCCATCGCCAAGGAGACTCCTGGCAAATAAACAAAAGCCGGATTTTGCCTCCGCTGTACCATTACTCGCTTTCTTTGCATCTAACGAGTCACTTTCAAATTCGAAGAATCATAATTATCCCTTTTTTTGCAACGATAGTCATATTGAGATCAAAAGAAAAGAATTTGTATATGAGATTTGAACTCGAGAAGGAAAACAACTAATTTTTTAGGGACGAAAGTTATTTTAAAATAAAAAAATCAGCTTCACTGAGATTTGAACTTGAAAAGTCGCGAGCCATAATTAACTCATTTGTAGGTATTGATAGAAATTGAAAAAAAAGTTGCCTTCGTCGGGATTCGAACTCTCACGAAATCAGGAAAATCGAGATATGAAACCTTTGCCTCAAAATCCAGAAAGAAATCGAAAAAAATCAACTTCATTGAGATTTGAACTTGAAAAGTCGCCTGAAAATCCAGAAAAAATCGAAAGAAAATCGTCTTCGTCAAGATTTGAACTCGAAACTCTGAATAAATTTTGAAACCCATTAAAAAGGTGCCTTCGTTGCGATTTGAACTCGAAAAATAGAGAAAAGTTCCAATGTTGTCGAATAAAAGTAAAATAAAATTGAAAAAAAAGTTCCCTCACCGGGTTTTGAACTCTCCCAGTAAAATGTGGGAAATCGCGTTCGCTATCGGATTTCGGTCGTTTATTTGCGACTATAATAAGTGTAGCAGGGAAAAGCGAGACAAGCAATTTCACACTTCTTGACAAGCGAATTAAAGCGAATTTACTGCGTCGTATGATGCGCCAGCGAGGACACAAGGGAAGCGAGTAGTTTATTGAGAATTAGCGTGATAAATAATGCGGGGGCAGCTGGCTAGAAAAGCTCTCTTTGGGCCGCGCGATACTCAGCCCGCAGCTAATGCCGTTTCACTTTTTCCGGCGCGAAATTGAAACGGCGCGGTTCTTTAATTTCATGCGAATGAAATATCGCTTTATTATTTGGGAGCCGCACTAACCACCGGTAAACGAGCGTTTTTGTTGCAGAAATGCTTTTGTTTAACGCGCCGACGCAAAAACAAACGTTCAATTAAAATTTACGACTGCATGCAAAACAATTTCGTATTAAATATTGTGAAAAGTGCAGTGCAATTTAAATAAATGTACTGAAATTAATTTCCTAAAATCTTCGTCATTAAATTTTTTTTAGTTCTTTATTGAAGTTTTTTTAATTTAAATTAAATAAAATCGAATTATTAACTGTGATATATTATGAAAAATAAAAAAATTTAATTAAATAAAAAAGTAAATTTAAAATTAAATTAAAAAATGTAAATGCAATTAAGTTACTTTTTCCATAAAAAAATGTTATTTTTTTAATTTAAATGAAATAAAATTAATTTAGTAATTATGATAAACTGTGATATATTGTGGCAAATAAAACAATTTTAAGTAAATAAAAATTTTAATTTAAAATTAAATAAACAATTTTAATTAAGTGTCTTTTTCCATAAAAAATTGTTATTTGTGAAGAAATTTTTACTAAACAGCTCTGTACTAAATAATCTTTGAAATTGCTAAATAAATAATGGAATAATAAAACAATTCACGCCGCGCGATTTAATTAAGTATTTCGCGATTCGCCGCGAAGTAATGCATGAGTCGCGATTGTAATACTCCAGAGCTATTCGAGGAATATGATTCGCCGGAGTGGTCGGCCTGGCTGATGTCATCGTTCAATAAAAGCTGATTGGAGATATTCGGAATATTTGTGTTAATTCGCCGTTTTTCGTTGTTACGCTTCGACGTGGCTGAAGATAAACGAAACACGTTTCCACGCGAAAATCGACTGCAAGGTCGAGCGCCGCCTATCGGCATTTATTAATAAATGCCGATAGTCGCGATTGCCAATCAACAATTAAACAGCCGCGGCGCTCGTTTTGCATATAAATCCCGGCAAGTAAGAATCGTAAAGTAATCCGCGCGCAATTATCATAACACGGTAATCAATATTGAAATGCAGAGTCGGTTGCAACCGACACGGGATACTCGTGAAAATGCTTCGGAACGTTAATTCTCTCTTTATGTAATGAGCGTTGTACAGTCGTTAAAATATACTGAAATCATCCGGATAAATAATTCAGGAAGAAAAAAGTTTTATTATTTCAATCGAAAATCTTTTTCAATTGGAACAATGTTTTACACACAAATTCTCACAAAAATTAGAATGTTAACACATTTTTCCATTGTGTATGGTAAATTGTCATAGATCATCGAAAAAAATTATTCTATCTTTTTTTACAACAATTATATAGTTTTGTTATAAAAAATGTTATAAGTAATTCTTTTTAATAATTGTTATAAACAATTATTTTTAATTATTGTTATAATTCTTTTTAATATTTGTTATAAACAATTATTTTTAATAATTGTTCATAACAATTATTTTTAATAATTGTTTATAACAATTATTTTTAATAATTGTATATAACAATTATTAAACTAAAAAAACAATAGATTCTTAATCAAAGATCAAAGTGAAAAATCCACTTATCTCGAGAATATTCCTCTCATTATCACAGGATTTACTAAATGATTTAGGGTAAAAGGAATGAAAAAAAAATTTTCTATTTAATAAAAGTTAATAATCGAACATCGCGCGATAAGTACGAATAAACGTAAATAACGAGGACTGCCTTACGTAACATTAATATGCATGCAAAAATGCACGCTCAAATGGTTGAGCGCCACTGCGCGAGCAGGTTGACTGCCCCGACCCCCACCAGCGCCCTCTTCTCCCGACCCCGAGTCCGCGCTCTCGCCTCCATGTCACACGTTGCGCCGGTTATCTCGCCGCCAATCGATACCCGCTTGATTAATCAGTGCATTCGATACATTTCATACACTCGCATTAAGCTGTTATTATTCAATGACCATCAATCCATTGACAATCCCCGTTTACCGCTATTCCCATTTATTTCATCAACCCCGTATCGTCCAATCGAATTCGACACTGTATACTCATTATAGAGAGGAGATATCTTTTATGGGGGGAGGGGGGATTTTTGATAGGTTTGGGATTGGAAATACAAAATTAAAAAAAATTGGTAATGCGTGTTCTAGCATAATATTTTTCTCAACTTTTATTGAAATATAATCTTTTTTTATAATATTTAAAATTATTCGAAATATAATATTTTTTAATATATTTTTTATATCATTAAAAATATTATAAATTATTGTGTAAATTTTAGATTATAATACACCGTATTTTATCAAATATTCCTACCTTTTGATAATACAAAATACATAATGCATACTGAATTGCCAGTTAATTCCAATTAATAATGCATGTATTAGTTTAAATGCGAAAAATCTCTGCATTTACAATAAATAGCTCAAAAGTCGACACTGCATCACGAGATCTGATTACTATCACAAATTCAAGTGAAAATATAACGCAACATTTCTGCACATTTTTTATCTCTCTAACTGTAATAAAACCCTTTGAATTCTCGCATTTCAACTCTCGTTTCACAATATTATTTTTAAACAATTGGTTTGTATAAATGCACGCAATAATTAAAACGCTGCGCGCCGCTTTGACCAATTTTTTAAAAGTCATTTCGTTTCAAACAATTTGCAAGAAAGTTCAATGTAAATTTATTTCATGCCAACGAATCCACATTGACGTTCGATTCGGCCCCAAACAAGTTCAAAACTTTGTTTTCTTTTCTCATTCTACCAATTGACTTGCAAGAACATCAAGCCATATCTCGACTTACTTTGAGCGATCTTTTTAAAACTGAATTCCCGGCGTTCCTACAAATATGTTAATATGCATTCGAAATGTATTTGTTCACTTATGAATAAATATTTTTTGGAAGTGCAGGTTTCACAACTGCAGTTTATATGTATAAACATTTACATATGTTTATTATGTGCATTTTTGCACAAAAATGGAGTTTTTACTCAAAATTGCATTCAAATGCATTTGTACGCAATGCATAAACTCATTCCATGAAAATGCATTTTATGCATTTCAGGAACAAAAGTGCATGTTAAAATGCATCTTACCCATAAAACTGCATTTTATGCAAAAATGCATGTAATGCATTAAAATGCATTTTACGAACCAAACTGCATTTTTCTCACAAAATTGCATTTTGCACAAAAATGCATTAAATTGCATTGTACCTATAAAATCGTATTTTATGCACAAAATGCATTTTATGCATTAAAATGCATTTTACGAACAAAACTGCATTTTATCACAAAAGTGCATTAAATTGCATTTTACAATTTAATGCATTAAATGCACTCGTTTCTCTCGATGAAATTTCCAATCATAAATTGAACTCAGCATACTTTTACAACCTACATTTTTAACAATTAAGAAAACACAAAGAATAATTGTTGCATTCGCAGAGTTTCACTTTGTGGTTCAGTTTTACGTTGTCGCGAGTCACACGGTACGAAGGACACGCGGTAATGTAATTTCCGATGTCAGGAAATTCGCGTGGACGGGAGGAGGCAAAATTGCTTCTTTGCTTTATTTGTTGCCGCGTTAGAACAACGTTACATAAAAATACGTAACGCAATTAATTTAACCAGCCTCGGGAGCCAAGTGTAATGCAATCTCGGCGCCGAATTTTCGATTATTTCTCGGCGCACAATACGCTGATAACAACGTGATTTCGGCGCGGGTAATTCAATTATTAGGCTTGATTAAAAAGAGAGCGGCGGGGAAAATGGTAAAAAAGCAGCGGCGGAAAGCAGCGATTCATTTATTATGATATAATGCGTTGCGACGATTACGGCGATTGAACTCGATCTCGGAGCGGAAATCGGAAACTTAATTGCGAAGGACGCTGCTTTCTCTTTGAGCTCTTTGAAGATTCTAATTATCGGTCTCAAACTTCCATGCTGCGTATTTACTCGAGTTAGTTTGAGACGAGTGTCTAATCTACTCGAACAGATGCAATTGAATTCATTAACTAATATGACGGCGAGCTTTTATATTATGCAAACTGTTTTAATAAGATTTAATTCGAAATGTTATAACGGAATAATGCAACGTACAGTTGCAGTTGAATTATCAAGTGTGTTACAGTTTCATCTCTTGGATAATAATGGAATCATTCTCAACGATGTATCAAAGTTCAGACAATGTTATCTTACGTTTAGCAAATTTAGGTATGTTTGATGATTAGCTGAAATTGTAATAAATTTAGTGCGATGATGGTGATGATGATTTTGCTAAAATTGTAGTACATTTGCTATGGTAATTTCGCTAATTTGAATTAATGATCATATTTTCAATTTATCAAAAACATATTTTAACAAAACTTTAGTCTTCATTTCTTCACTAATTATTATTTTTTTAGAATAAATAATGATTAATTTTTATGCAATTTGCATTGAAAGTGCTTTTTATGCATTTTTTATTAAAAATGTAAGTTGTATGCAATATTTTATCCAAAATGCAGGTGTATACAATATGCATCGAAAATGCATTTTTATGCAATTTTGCATCTAAAGTACATTTTTATGCAATTTTACATCGAAAATGCAGTTCTATGCAATTTCGTATCGAAATGCAATTTTTCATCGAAAATGCATTTTTATGCAATTTTTCATCGAAAATGCATTTTATGCAATTTTGCATCGAAAACGCATTTTATGCAATTTTGCATCGAAAATGCATTTCGATGCAAAATTGCATAGAAATGCATTATATATAATACATTTTCGATGCAGAATTGCATAAAAATGCATTCATTCATTATTACATTTTAAATATAATAATGAATGAATTTTGATAAAATTGTAGTAAATTTGCTAATTTAAATTAATGATTATATTTTCAAGTTTATAAAAAAAACATTTCAACGAAACTTTAATTGTTATTTCTTTACTAATTTATATTTTTATTTTGTAAAATTAATTTTTTATTAATTTAATGTTTTTAAAAAGAATTACTAATTCAATTTAATATTTTGAAAAATTTTAATGTAATAAATTTAATATAATAAATTAATAATAAACATTTTCTGTATCAATTTCCAACGAATATTTTACTAAAATAGGATATCTGTAAGTTCTTATTTAATGTAAATACGCGTTGAAACGTAGCGGCGAGATAACGACCGGTATCATTTGAAATTACGTAACAAATGAATTAACTATTTTGCCCCGTCCAAAATAATCCGAGCTCTGTATTCGCGTTTCCTGATTCATGGGGGTGATACTCGTATTTTGCAAAGTTATCGCGATCCCACGGCGGTATCTATCCCTCCTTTGTCTTCGTTTAAACTCAAGAAACAGCTAAACATAATATTGCACGTAAACCGGACGAAAAATAATAACGCCCGCAGATAAGGCAATATCGCGCGACGCAGGCGCGCTCCTTTTTAATGCAAATCATTCTTTTATTCGCGATTTTTCGCCGACGCCGTTGTCGCTGTTGTTGCTCGCGAAGTGCGTTTCATTTAATCCGATCTTCGTCGAAAAATGCGTTCGTTTCGGAAAGAAGAGTAATAATTAAACAATGAACGAATTACTAGCGAATTATATTATTTTTACAACGTAATTACGTAATACAAGAGACAAGGCGGTTTAATTAGCACGAGGTCTGTTGCGTAAAGTATTTTGCGATCCGAGTGAATTTTCAACGTCAAATTGTTATCTTTCGCGCAACACCGAGCGACTGGATAGAATATTGCGAGGGGCAGAAATGGTGACTAACATCTGGCGGTAATTAATTTAGTCGCAATCATTGACGAGTTAAATTCATTTTACTTGTTAACATTTTAATGTTTCACGAATAACAGAGATCTTCGAAATATAGTAATTTTATATAGGAACTGCATTTTATGCATTTTTTTATTGCAACTTCATTTTGATGGTATTTTTATGCAAAATGCATTTTTATGCAATTTTTTTATTAGAAATGCATTTTTAAGCAATTTTGAATCGAAAAAGCATTTTTATGTTATTTTACATCGAAAATGCATTTTTATGCAATTTTACGTCGAAAATGCATTTTTATGCAATTTTGCATGGAAATTCAATTTTTCATCGAAAATGCATTTTTATGCATTTTTGCAACGAAAATGCATTGTTATGCATTTTTCAATCGAAAATGCATTTTCTGCAATTTTACATCGAAAATGCATTTTTATGCAATTTTACATCGAAAATGCATTTTTATGCATATGAATTCATTTAACAATATATTCACGTATAAGTACAAGGCGTAGAAGTCTGATTTGCAATCGAGCGACCTTAATCATTTTAATATCTCAATATCGATGGAAGTAATAGATAAAGCGGAACGCCGGTAAAAAATGATCGCAATCCAGCTCTCGGAAAGTGGAAGCTAATTGTGCTGGAGTTCTTTTTCTTGTTCAAAAGTTGGCAGCGCAACTCGCGATTTAATCTTCATCGACATTGTTCCGTTTCAACAATGGTCCCCGCAGAAACTGCATTCGCTAAAATATATTTGCTTGCGTTAGTCCAGTTTAAATACTTTGAATTCGCGACACGATTCACTCAAAACCAACTTCGCCCCCAATTCACCATCATTTCATTTATTGTTCGCTAAATCTCCATTTTTTACAACAGTGCTAAGTAGAATTATAAATTGTTATTGCGAACAACGTTTCTTTTATCCGATGATTCGAAGTGAGAATGAAATAAAATCGCATTGTAAGCAAATATTTAAATACATTTTATGAATTTGAATGCATTAAAGTGCATTTTATGTATAAAATGCATTTCAGTCATTGCAATGCATTTTCTGTATAAAGTTGCATACAAATGCATTTTTATACAAAACTACATAAAAATGCATTTTCGATGCAAAAAAATCATTATAATCCATTTTCAATGTACAATTGTAGAGAAATGCATTTTGAATAAAAAATTGCCTACAACTGCATTTTTATTAAAAAAACTGCATAAAAATGCATTATCAATACATAATTGCATAAAAATGCATTTTCATTGTAAGCTTGCATAAAAATTAATTTTCTGTTTAAAATTGCGATAAAATATATTTCAATTTCCACGATTCTATCCAATTGATTTAAAATAAATTTTATACCAAAATATGATTTGAAATTTAATTTAATAACTGTAAATTTCCGTAAAATGCGTCTAAATATTCAACAAACCAGAGTATATGTTGCGCCACAATCTGATTACGTTACACTCTGTTCGATAATATCAATATTCAATTTCATATTACAATTTCACGGTAACAAAATAAAATCAATCAACTGTTGGAAATAATTTGCCGGCAGTGTAATTACATTATAAACTCGTGAATAAGTTGAAATGTGCTCGCATAAAAGATGCAGACGCCGAGAACACTTTTCATGTTCCTGGTCGAACGTCGTACGGCAGACTTCGGTGTACGGTGGGGTGAGGTATCGAAGGTGCTCTCGACTCGGCGCTGCGCATTTTAAACAGCGAGCGCTATTCTATACACACGCGTCGACGAAAGTGTGTTGATAAGCGATAGCAGCGCACCTCGCATTATATGAAACAAACAAGAGATCCGGCAATTAACTACTCGCGAGGATTCTTTTTTAATCAAACCAACAGCAAAACTTTATCAACATATAATGAACGGCGGAATGTAATCAGCGCAATGAACGTGATTCCACGATCAATAAATAACAGTCGCAGAGCACCGCAGCAATCATCAACGAATCGCGTAATTAAATAAATTATGGGGCGTCGGAATATTTCATAATAATAAAATAATAATTACGAAAAAATTCATTTTTGTAGAAAATTGCATCAAAATGCACTTTTTGTACGAAATTGCATCAAAATGCACTTTTTGTACGAAATTGCATCAAAATGCACTTTTTGTACGAAATTGCATCAAAATGCAC